>CM064495.1:6623152-6643152 GCA_032716605.1 Paralithodes platypus
CTTCCTCCACCATTCCCCTCCCTTCCCCCCTCCTCCCCCCCCCCCCCCCCCTCCTTCACCACCACCATATCCACACCTTTCTTCCAGACTGCAACGCACATTTTCCACATTTCTTCATATATTTCCACACTAGTATTCTTTTATGTTGGTGGTGTAATGGTTTAGATGCTTATGTTCTGGGTGTGGTGTCCCGAGTTCGAATCCTTTGTTATGTCCACGCGTATATTTTCTAAATTTCCCCTTTCCAGACTATTTCTTTGATATTTCCAGACTTCCTTTCCATATTTCTAGAGTTTATTTCCATTAGTCCACACTTTCCACCAACACATCCACACCTCCTCTTCCATACTACCACGCGTATTTTTCACATTCCCCACACTATTCCTGGCTATTCTTTGATATATCCATACTTCTTTTGCATATATCCACACCAATTTGTCATGTTTTCTATGCTACACACTTCTATTCCATGTTACAAACTGTCTTGATAGCGTACCGTAATGCATAAGTGCGCGGAATTTCGATGTGAGTATCCTAGGTTCGAGCCCTTGGAGTGCCACAAGTATTTGTTGATTTCATTTAATTGAGTTTAGAAGTGAAGTTGGTTGGTGAACACAAATATAACAGAGCATATTTTCACACTTTCTCTTGATTTGTTCTCACTTTGTATCCATGAGTTTGTTTGCATCTTTCCATACTAAACATCTTCTCCATGTTTGTATAGTTATCTTTCATGTTTCTAGAGAGCACTTACAGTATATTTTTCCACACTCCCATGCTTCTAGTTCCTATATATGCATCTAGATGTCTTATTTTCTACATTTCCATTACTTTTCCTTATTTCCATAACTGTTGAGTGCTCTAAATATTCCACACGCGTTTGTATCACTTTCACCTAGTCCATATTGCAACACGTCTTTTCCATACTTCTAGAATGTCCTTATATACCCGACACACACATACACACACATATTATATATATATATATATATATATTTACCTAGTTGTAGTATACAGGATTTGAGCTAAGCTCATATTGTCTTGCTCCCATGCCTACTTTTATCCATTCTAGTGTGTGTGTGTGTGTGTGTGTGTGTGTGTGTGTGTGTGTGTCTGTGCTTGTGCTTGTAATTGTGTGTGTATGTAAGTCAACTCAGAACCAGTTAGACAACCCAACAACAGACAGCCCTTTGAACTGGGACCACAAGAGGTAATGGAAGAGATAGCCTTGTTCTCGGCCCCATCCAGCTAATTATCACCACTAGCCAACCTGACCTGGGCCGGATAGCTGCCACCGCCGATCAGCTGTTTATGGGGGTGATCACAAGGGGAGGCGGGAGGTAGAAAGAGATGAATGTTAAGATACAAGTTTAATTGGTCGTTGTGTCACATGATAACATACTCACGCTTGACATTTTTTTTTTTTTTTTTTTTAAATATAGGGTGAGTCATAGCTTACAGTAGATCTGGACTGGACACGAACATGGAGCTTTGCAGTAAGGGACCCAAAATCGGTGAACGAACCCCCAAGTTCGAACCTGGAAACCGGTTTCGAGGTTCGAATTTGGGAATTCGTTCTCCTATTTTGGGTCCCTTACTGCAAAGTTCCATGTTAGTGTCCAGTCCAGATCTACTGTAGTCTATCGGTGAGTGTGTGTATGTGTGTGTGTGTGTGTGTGTGTGTGTGTCTATCTATCTATCTATATATATATATATATATATATATATATATATATTAGATATCTCTATACCTGTATATATATATTTATATGTATATATATAATGATATATAGATATATTAGTAATATATATAGATATCTAGTATATAATTAAACAAGATCTTTGTGATTCCTAGCTGAAAACATACCATTTGGTCTATTTTACATATAAATATAATTAACTGGATCTTTTGTATATATCAAATTATATATAATTAAAAAATAAACGCTTGAAGAAAGGCTAAATTAATACATCAAAATAATTAATTTAGAGAAGAAACTAATGTAGAAATGACAGACTGAAATACAAAATTGTTCAAATGGTCTAACCTAAAACATAGAAAACACTAATAATTGTATAGTGAATTAATCTGATAAATAAATTGAAAATATACAATACGTGATAATATTTTGCTTATATATATATTTATTTTTATTTTTTTCTATATTCCAACTACTCCCTCTCGGGCATAGGCTGATTGCCTTTACACTCTACCGCTGAACACGGTGAGGCCCGTGAGGTCTTGTTCCAGTCTAGGGAGTGAGACATGCGAAGCACCCACTCACGGCTCGAACCCAACTCCATCTCTTAGCTGCTTTCGCCTCTGCGCTTCAGCAGTCTCACTCCCGGGACTCGGACCCTCACTCTCAGAACGCCACCTCTTGAGCAATCAACTCACTAGTCGCATTGCCCCCCTGTAGCAAAATTTTTGAATATGGGTATATTCCTACCGTAGATATTTGTTAAAAATCTATGGTTCCATGTCATCTCAACCAGTAGAGAACCATTTCAACCCAGTGCCAAATTAAACCATACCAACCAAACCAGTGCCAAAATATAGTACTAACCTAACCTAACCGCATTGGTTTGAATTTGGTACTGGTTGAGGACTACGGGTTGGGAAATGTTCTACTTGTCGAGTTGACCGGGGTCTCTCCCCCCCCCCAAATATATATGAAATCAAAGGCCTAATTAATGGGAGAATTTCGCCTCTGAGAAGCCTTTTTTCTTGGAACTCCCTTCGCCCTCCATGTCTAGCCCCACTGTTTTTTGAGATTTTAAAGACGTTTGCCCCATTAGTTTGGTGATTTTAGGAATTTCCGCCCAATTCTGTCAATTTTAAGACCTTTCGTGACATTTAGGTGTCAATTTTATCCTGGCGAGCGATAACGAGCCTGTAATTTAAGAGTAACTGGCCTTCGGAAATTTTTCTACCGAAAAATGTACAAATTTATCTTGAAAAGGGGTCAAGGGGGCGATATTTTAAGATTGCTGGGGAGATGAGATGAGAAACAAACTAAAAACCTCCCCTTAACCCATTCAATACCGGTGACGTCCTTTTAACTTTATTCTGGCTACTATTAGACGATTTTATTGTTTAATAAAGGCCTCCAGCATCCAACAGACTTCGAACTATTTCACCTAACCCTTTTTACTACCACAGATCCTTCTTAAACTGCACAAAATCGTCGAAATATAGCTAGAATAGAATTAAAAAGACGTCGCCGGGACAGAAAGGGTTAACATTGTACCTACCATGTTCATTCCTAGAGGTTGAAATTGAATATAATCGTATAATACAATCTATAATACAGTGACAAAACACAATACAGCCATAAAAAGCTATACCACAGCCATACAAGACATAACACAGTTATTAAAAAAGCCATACCACACCTATAAAAAAACATTCCACAGCTATAAAAAAAAACATAACACAGCTATAAAAAAGCCATACCACAGCTATAAAAAAGCAATACCACAGGCATAAAAAGCCATACCACAGCTATAAAAAAGCCATAACACAGCTATTAAAAAGGCCATACCAGTTATAAAAAAGCCATACCACAGCTATAAAAAACCCATAACACAGCTATAAAAAAGCAGTACCACAGGCATAAAAAGCCATACCACAGCTATAAAAAGACATAACACAGCTATAAAAAAGCCATACCACAGCTATAAAAAAGCAATACCACAGGCATAAAAAGCCATACCACAGCTATAAAAAAGCCATACCACAGCTATAAAAAAGCCATAACACAGCTATAAAAAAGCCATACCACAGCTATAAAAAAGCAATACCACAGGCATAAAAAGCCATACCACAGCTATAAAAAAACAATACCACAGGCATAAAAAGCCATACCACAGCTATAAGTCATAACACAGCTATAAAAAGCCATACCACAGCTATAAAAAAGGCCATAACACAGCTACAAAAAAGACATAACACAGCTATAAAAAGCCATACCACAGCTATATACAGCCATAACACAGCTATAAAAATCCATACCACAGCTATATAAACAGCCATAACACAGCTATAAAAAAGCCATACCAAAGCCATAAAAAGCCATACCACAGCTATAAAAAAAACATAAAACAGCTATAAAAAGCCCTACCACAGCTATAAAAAGCCATACCAGCCATAAAAAACATACCAAAGCCATAAAAAAACCATACCGGCCATAACAAAAACCATACCACAGCTATAAAAAAGCCATACCACAGCTATAAAAAGCCATACCACAGTCATAAAAAAAACCATACCACAGCATAAAAAAGCCATACCACAGCTATAAAAAGCCATACCACAGCTATAAAAATCCATACCACAGCTATATAAAAAGCCATACCACAGCTATAAAAAGCCATACCACAGCTATACAAAGCCATACCACAGCTATATAAAAAGCCATACCACAGCTATATAAAAAGCCATACCACAGCTATATAAACAGCCATAACACAGCTATAAAAAAGCCATACCACAGCTATAAAAAAAAGCATAACACAGCTATAAAAAAAAGCCCTACCACAGCTATAAAAAAAGCCATAACACAGCTATAAAAAAAAAAAAGACATATTGCAGTGAACATTTTCTTCATAATATTGAAAGGGTTAAGGGGAGATGGGCGTATTTATTTGTTTACCATTTTATCTTTTTATTTAGTTTTTGTTTTCTTTCTATACGTCCATCAATGCTGTAAAAAAACACCCGCTAGACCCCCTTCAAGAAAAACACCCGCTAGACCCCCTTCAAGAAAACACCCGCTAGACCCCCTTCAAGAAAACACCCGCTAGACCCCTTCAAGAAAAACACCCGCTAGACCCCCTTCAAGAAAAACACCCGCTAGACCCCCTTCAAGAAAACACCCGCTAGACCCCCTTCAAGAAAAACACCCGCTAGACCCCCTTCAAGAAAAACACCCGCTAGCTAGACCCCCCTCTTCAAGAAAACACCCGCAACCCGCTAAGACACCCGCTAGACCCCCCTTCAAGAAAACACCCGCTAGACCCCCTTCAAGAAAAACACCCGCTAGACCCCCTTCAAGAAAAATTTGTAGAGTAAATTTTAAGAGTAACCCGGCTACTCTTAAAATTACAGGCTCGCTATCGCTCGCCAGGAAAAAATCGACACCTAAATGGCACGAAAGGTCTTAATATTGACAAAGAAATAGAGCGTAGTCTTAAAATCGCCAAACTAATGTGCTGAACGTCTTAAAATCTAAAAACCAATGGGGCTAAGCACGAGGGAGAAGGGGGCCAGAAAACCGGCCCATGCCCCCTTAACCGTAAGGTATCGATCACCTCCTCAACAATCCCGCCGAGATGTGGGGCTAATTTTCCGGTGTAGATATTATTATTATTATTTTTTTGTTATTATTATTATTTTTATGGTCTCCAGCTACCAACAATACGTGTACAGTCGGCCAAATAATAATAATAATAATAATAATAATAATGATAATAATAATAATAATAATAATCTAACTAATTAATAATAATCATCAGATAATACTAATCCTAATAATCATAAGGTAAGGTTGGCCAAATAAGTAATCGTTGTCGCGCCCTGTCATAATAATACCTTTGCCCGCTGTGGTGCTGTATTTAATGTACTGTCAGATGTGAATAACGGTGTAAAGGGTAAAGATAGTAACATGGTAATGCATAATCTCACGATCGCAAGATGAAGTAATGCTTAATAGTGACTGATACCAATAATATAGGAAGTTCGCCAATATACTTGGTGCCACGACATCATTTATTTGGCCGACCGTACATGACTTCAGGGTTTGAATATGTTGTAAAGATTAGGAACATGGTTGTTGCATATCTCACGCTGAGAAACTGATGAATTAATGCTTAGCCTAGTGGCCACATACCACTGTATTGATCTGCTCCTCGATCCGTGAATCTTATACATGGCCGAACGTATAAGCGGCCAACATGATTGTATTACGAGGGTAGTTTCTTATGCAGTGGTTAACTCATCTGATTAGTCAAATGATGATTAAAAAAAAAAAAAAAATCGCAGACATTTTACTTTCATATATTAGATCATGACAAGGAACAGAACTTATGTGGGCAACTGAACATATTAGCATTCTTTCTCTCTCTCTCTCTCTCTCTCTCTCTCATATCTCCAGCTCTCAATCTCGTCTCCTCTTCACTCTCCTCCTCTCTCTCTCTCTGTTGAGCATGTTATAAGATATTATCATGCATATTATTCTAATGTAATGTATTACAAGCTTCAGAAATTACAAACGTATGATACTAGAAAAGAATAAATGAATCCTAATTATAAATTGACCACATCGCACATTTTCACATACACACACACACACACACACACACACACACACACACACACACACACACACACACACACAATGCCATGTAAAACATACACATACGAATATACACAAACACTATGGAATCCTGAAAAGCATGCACATACGAAGCACTGTACTATCCTCAACCTCCCCCCCCCCCCACTGTCCTACCTATCCTACTCTCTACCTTACCCCCTCCTCATCTACCTACACCCCCCCCCCCTGTCCTACCTATCCTCCTCTGTACCTTACCCCCTCCTGTTCTAACCTGTCCTATCCTCGTACCCCCCTCCCCCCCCCACTGTCCTACCTATCCTCCTCTCTACCTTACCCCATCCTGTTTTACCTGTCTATCCTCAACCTTCCCCTCCCCCCCTGTTCTACTAATCCTCTCCTCTCTAACCTTAACCCCCTCCTGTCTACCTGTACTAGCCTCTAAACCTTCCCCTCGCCCCCACTGTCCTCCCTATCCTCCTCTCTAACTTACCCCCCCCCCTTCTACCTACAACCCCCCCCCCCCCCACTGTCCTACCTGTTCTACCTGTCTTTCCTCTACCTTCCCCTCCCCCCCACTGTCCTACCTATCCTCCTCTCTTCTACCTTACTACACCCCCTCCTGTTCTACCTATCCCTCCTCTACCTACCAACCTCCCCCCCCCTGTTCTAACCTGTCTATCCTCTACCTACAACCCCTACCTTGTTTTCGATCTACCTTCCTATCCTCTACCTACACCCCCCCCGCCCCCCACTGTTCTACCTGTCTATTCTTCTCCCTACACCCGACCTGGTTCTACCACCTATCCTCACTCTACCTACAAACCCCCCCCACTGTTCTAACCTGTCTATCCTCTACCTACAACCCGACCTGTTCTACCTGTCTATCCTCTACCTACAAACCCCCCCCCCCCCCCACTGTTTCTACCTGTCTTCTTCTACCTACACATAACTACACACCCTACCTTTTCTACCTATCCTCTCTACCTCAACCACCCCCCCCCCCCCCACTTTTCCTACCTGTCTATCCTGTACCTAGACCCTACCTGTTCTACCTGTCTATCCTCTACCTACACCCCCCCCCCCCCCACTGTTCTACCTGTCTATCTTCTACCTACACCCTACCTGTTCTACCTATCCTCCTCTACCTACACCCCCCCCCACTGTTCTACCTGTCTATCCTCTACCTACACCCTACCTGTTCTACCTGTCTATCCTCTACCTAACCCCCTCCTCCCAAGTGACGGTAGCGCCGGAGTGGCCGTTAATTTAGCCGTAAAGATAGTGTTAGCCTTTTATAGCGGGGGGCCGCTCCGAGTGCCACCTCATAACGGGAGTGACCTGCTTTTGTTTTCCTCCAGGTCCTTTTTCTATCATTCCATCTGGCTTGTAGTCAGTTTTCGGGGCCCTCATCAAGCCTAATGGTTTAAGACGTGTATCCCCATCCAGGTGTCAATATCGCGAGCCAGCATTGTATGGAGATATCCGGCTTTGCCGGATTTTTTATTCTATCGAAAAATGTACACATTTAGCCTGCTGTCAATACATTTAAAAAATATGATGGCTCGCTACCGCTCGCCAGGAAAAAAACGACTTGGATGGGGATACACACCTTAAAACAGTAGGCTGAATGGGACGAATGGATAGAACCCAGAGAGAGGGGGAGAGAGAGAGAAAAATAAATAACGAGGTGGGCCCCATTAACCCCCCCCATCACAACCCCTTGGACCTGTTCTATATCTTACCTATTGTTGACTATGGTAGGAATTATAGTAGATTGTCCTTACTTTATCTATATCTATCTAATAATGCCACGTTAGTCCAGTAAGTTCTGGCATTTACACACTCGCTTACACTTGATCCTCAGTTTTGGAACAAGGCAGCCTAGAAGGCACTAGACTGTGTTGCTTATTCCTTGTACTCCTTTGTTATAAATATCTTGCCATGAACCCCCCGACTGACCCCGACTTGCCATTACCCCCGAGTAATTGATTTATAAATAGTTTTATATAGGATATATCTATAGGCTCGATCAAACTTCTTGGTTTCTATAGTCATTATTTCCAGCTGATGCTAAATTGCTATGTTATTATCTTAGTTACTCAGCTACTATGTACAATCGGGGGTATTAACCCTCACACGTTCTTGACACAATTTTGAACCTATTGGGGATACTTTAAAGTCTTTGTTACCATCAGGGGTCTTTAGAAACCTTTAGTTTAGTTACTTCAACCTCTGCGATTTTCTTTGATTTTAGCTGTGTTGAGCCTCAGTGGGGATACTTTAAAAGCCTTTGTTTACCATCAGGGGTATTTAAGAAACACCTTTAGTTTTTAGTTTTACTTCCCCTCGCAGTTTGTCTTTGCGTTTAGCTGTGTATGATCCTATTGGGGATACTTTTTAAAGCCTTTGGTTTACCATCAGGGGTATTTAGAAACCTTAGTTTAGTTACTTCAAACCGCTGCAGTTGTCTTTGATGTAGCTGTGTTGAGCCTATTGGGGATACTTTAAAAAGCCTTTGTTACCATCAGGGGTATTTCAAACTTTTAGTTTAGTTACTTTCACCCTCTGCAGTTGTTCTTTGAGTTAGCTGTGTTTGAGCCTATTGGGGATACTTAAAGCCTTTGTTACCCTCAGGGGATTTAGAAAACCTTTAGTTTCGTTACTACTTTCAACCTCTGCCAGTTTTCTTTGAGTTTAGCTGTGGGCAGACACTAATTTTGGAGAGGTAATTAAAAAGAGTGAGAGAACTCTATTTATTATTGCTAATCTGGCAACCTCTGCGTCATAAAAACGTGAAAGGGTTAAGTGTTGTCATAGATGCCAGTGGTTTTCGCTCAACAAGTGTTATTGGTATCTTTATAGTTACTGGGAAAAGGGTTGCGTATCCCCTCAGAGTATTGTCGTGTTCCCCGAAACTTTGTGAAATATCTTGAAACACTTATTAAGGTGAGATATCCAGACTTGAGGGATTTTTTTCTGGACCCCTTTCTCTCCCTCATGTTTAGGCCCCATTGCTTTGGAGATTTTAAAGCAGTCGCCCCCATTAGTTTTGCGATTTTAACGAAACTTTCGCCCCCCATTTCCGTCAATTTTTAAGACCTTTGGTGCCATTTAGCGGTCTATTTTAATCCTGGCGTGCGATAGCGAGCCTGTAATTTAAGAGGAACCGGCTTTCAGCCGGGAACATTTTTCTACCGAAAAATGTACAAATTTATCTTGAAAGGGGCTCAAGGGGGTGTAATCTTAAGCTTGATGGATATCCAGAGACCAAACTAAAAACCTCCCCTTAAGCTCGACCGTACAGTAGATTGTGTAGCGAAATGTGTTGTTGATTATGAAAACGGCATTAAGGGGAGGCCGTTGGTTTTTCGAGTCCTCCTACTCCCTCATGTTTAGCCTTATTAGTTATGAGATAGCAAGACATTCGCCCCATTACTTTGGCGATTTTCAGACCTTTTGCCCCATTTTTTTGTTGCCAATATTAAGACCTTTCGTGCCATTTAGGTGTCTATTTTTTTCCTGGTGAGCGATAGTGAGCCTGTATTTGAAGAGGAATCGGCCTTCGGCCGGGACATTTTTCTACCGAAAAATTTACAATTTTATATCGAAGGGGGTCTTGTGGGTGTTTTTTTTTTAAGCTTGATAGAGGGTTAGAGAGCAAACTAAACCCCCTCCTTAAACCATTGAGCCGAACCAGTAAATTATGCTGCACAATACCGTCTGAGCTGCCTTAATACGGCACAGAGACATAGTAGATTATTAAACAAACAGCGAAATGTAATCAATGCTCTTACGTTTGACAGTATACCAATAGACACAAGTAAATACGTACTCATTCTAATTTATAGTCTAATCTCGTCTAATCTAATCTAATTTGGCGTCTAAATTCCAAAGGTGACGTTGGTGAAAGATATCTTAGCTATAATAAATGTAACATAAAAGTGGCTAAAATACTAAAAAGGCCTCCGAATAGTAAGAAAGAATAGAGTAGAAAGAGAGAGAGAGAGAGAGAGAGAGAGAGAGAGAGAGAGAGAGAGAGAGAGAGAGAGAGAGAGCGCGCGAGGGAAAGAGACAGAGCGAGAGAGAGGCAGAGCGAGAGAGAGGCAGAGCGAGAGAGAGACAGAGCGAGAGAGAGAGAGAGCGAGAGAGAGCGAGAGAGAGAGAGAGAGAGAGAGAGAGAGAGAGAGAGAGAGAGAGAGAGAGAGCGCGAGAGAGAGAGACAGAGCGAGAGAGAGAGAACATAAGTGTACTCACAATAATCTCGACTATGGAAGAGGAAGTGTCATCTCAATTCCAACTCACCACATTTCACTTCAATTGGTTATCTTCTCACATCTGCTGAAAAGAAAAATGTCAGTCAGGAGTATGAATGTCAATCGTTGGGATAATGATAGTCAACGTGAATGTCTATATTTTAACACAACTATCAGTTAATTTTGATATTTATGTTTTTATAGTTAAATATATGTCATTAAACACAAAGGATTAATCACAGGTTAGAGGGAAGAATGTATATATGTTGTATATTTATTAATCCAGTATTTTAAGTTTCCTCCCTAGACCTTTAAGATAAAAACCTTCGAATATATTTAATGCACTGGCCCAAGCCCGGTTCCTCCTAAATTGCAGGCTCGCTATTGCTTGCCAGGAAAAAAACGAACCTAACCTAACCTAACCTAACCTAACCTAACCTAACCTAACCTTCTTAAAATTGACAATGACATAGGGCGAAAAGTCATATAATCACTAAATTAATGGGGCGAACGTGATAACATATGAACACTATGGGGCTAAGCATGAGGAAGAAGGGGGTTCAGAAAAACACCCCTTCAGTCAATGTAGTATTATAATTCCTGCAAATCCATAGACAAGGAATACGAAATATTATATATATATATATATATATATATATATATATATATATATATATATATATATATATATATATATATATACGCTATACACTATATGATCTACCTGGAACAAATTTACCTCAAAGATTGTAGCCTAAATAGTTGTTGAGTAGAGTAGAGAAGTTGAAGGCGAGACTACAATCAATATAATACAATCAATGTCTCCCACAGCACTACCGCCGTACCACCTTATGTGAGACTAGCCAGGGGGGGTCACTATCAAGTATATTATTATGTACTAACTACCTCCCTCCCTCCCTCCTACAGCTGGTCTAACCCTTTCAATACCACGATATCTTAAATCATAAGTCGTGGGTCAAGTTTACCGTGTAGCATACGTTCACCCCAGTAGTTTGGTGATTTTTAAGAGCTTTCGCACCATTTCTTTGTAAATTTAAAAATCTTTCGTGCCATTTAGGTGTCAATTTTTCCTGGGAAGCGATAGTGAACCTGTATTTTCCGAGGAACCGGATTTTTACCGATTTTTTGTTAAATACAGGTCGATTTTCTTTTTCTTTTGAGCTTGATGGTGGTCTAGGGGGCAAACTAAACAAAAACTAAATAAAATACAACTAAATATAAATAGAAAACTAACAATATAAAACCCCCTTAATTAGTTAGATATGAGAGAAATACTAACGTTATACTTACGTTATTTTTAATTTTATTTCGTTATGTTTGTGTTAAGAAAAATGTCTGCACAAAGATATCAACCTAAATATATCGATGCCGCTTATCATAGTACAAAATTTAATTGTTAGTGCTGCAAAGATGAGAGAAAGAGAGAGAGAGGAAGAGTGAAAGTGAGAGAATGGAAGTGCGATTGAGGTGAGAGAGAGAGAGAGAGAGAGAGAGAGAGAGAGAGAGAGAGAGAGAGGAAGAGTGAAAGTGAGAGAGTGGAAGTGCGATTGAGTTGAGAGAGAGAGAGAGAGAGAGAGAGAGAGAGAGGGGAAGAAGAATGTGAGAGAATGGAAGTGCGATGAGTTGAGAGAGAGAGAGAGAGAGAGAGTTAAGGAGAGAGAAGGGAAGTGCGATTGAGTTGAAGAGAGAGAGAGAGAGAGAGAGAGAGAGAGCGAGAGAGAGAGAGAGAGAGAGAGAGAGAGGGGGGGGAAGAGTGAAAGTGAGAGAATGGAAGTGCGATTGAGTTGAGAGAGAGCGAGAGAGCGAGAGAGCAAGAGAGAGAGAGGTATGCCTGTCAGCCGTCACATTTAGCAGGCAGGCTAGGGGGGGACAAAAGAAACGAGTAGCGACACACTGGATTGTTACCACTACACTCACACACACACACACACACACACACACACACACACACACACACACACACACACACACACACACACTCACACACACACACACACACCCACACACCCACACTCACACACACACACACACACCCACAAACACACACCCACACCCACACACACACACACTCTCATATATATTGTTACCCCCTCTGGTCTGGATGCTAGGTGAAACTGACCTATTAAAATATAGCTAGAAGTTTAAGGGGAGATTTCCACTTGAGGGACTTTTTTCTTGACCCCTTTCTCTCTCATGTCTAGCCCCATTGCTTTTGAGATTTTAAGACGTTTGCCCCAAAGTTTGGTGATTTTTAAGAATTTCCGCCCCATTCTGTCAATTTTAAGACCTTTCGTGCCATTTAGGTGTCGATTTTATCCTGGCGAGCGACAGCGAGCCTGTAATTTAAGAGTAATCGGCCTTCGGCCGGGACATTTTTCTACCGAAAAATGTACAAATTTATCTTGAAAGGGGGTCAAGGGGGTGAAATTTTAAGATTGCTGGAGGAGTAGGAAACAAACTAGAAACCTCCCCTTAAGGGAATGTATACCCCAGAAGGGACACACAAAACTGAACTTTACCAAACAGATGTTGAGTGACTAAGAGAGCAACTTTAAAGTGTTTCTTAACTCTTATTATACCCCTAGCCAGTATTTGATTACATACTTATTGAATAGGTACCATATATTACAGACATCAGCTTAACTCGTCTACAAATCATTTCCTCAAACTATAGTCCAACCACCAAACAAAAGATCTTTATTTAGTCCTTTTCTAAACTAAAAAGGTCCAAAATAAAAACAAGGAAACATTTAGGAAATTTAATAAATTAAAATTACTATTATTATACAGTTACTCAATTACTATTATTATAGTTACACAATTACTATTATTATACAGTTACACAATTACTATTATTATAGTTACTCAATTACTATTATTATACAGTTACTCAATTACTATTATTATACAGTTACTCAATTACTATTATTATACAGTTACTCAATTACTATTATTATACAGTTACACAATTACTATTATTATACAGTTACTCAATTACTATTATTATAGTTACTCAATTACTATTATTATACAGTTACTCAATTACTATTATTATACAGTTACTCAATTACTATTATTATACAGTTACTCAATTACTATTATTATACAGTTACACAATTACTATTATTATACAGTTACTCAATTACTATTATTATAGTTACTCAATTACTATTATTATACAGTTACTCAATTACTATTATTATACAGTTACTCAATTACTATTATTATACAGTTACTCAATTACTATTATTATACAGTTACACAATTACTATTATTATACAGTTACTCAATTACTATTATTATACAGTTACTCAATTACTATCATTATAGTTACTCAATTACTATTATTATACAGTTACACAATTACTATTATTATACAGTTACACAATTACTATTATTGTAGTTACTCAATTACTATTATTATACAGTTACACAATTACTATTATTGTAGTTACTCAATTACTATTATTATACAGTTACACAATTACTATTATTATAGTTACACAATTACTATTATTATACAGTTACACAATTACTATTATATTATAGTTACTATTATTATACAGTTACTCAATTACTATTATTATACAGTTACACAATTACTATTATTATAGTTACACAATTACTATTATTATACAGTTACACAATTACTATTATTATAGTTACTCAATTGCTATTATTATACAGTTACACAATTACTATTATTATACAGTTACACAATTACTATTATTATACAGTTACTCAATTACTATTATTATACAGTTACTCAATTACTATTATTATACAGTTACACAATTACTAATATTATTATACAGTTACTCAATTACTATTATTATACAGTTACTCAATTACTATTATTATACAGTTACACAATTACTATTATTATAGTTACTCAATTACTATTATTATACAGTTACTCAATTACTATTATTATACAGTACACAATACTATTATTATAGTTACACAATTACTATTATTATACAGTTACACAATTACTATTATTATAGTTACTCAATTACTATTATTATACAGTTACACAATTACTATTATTATACAGTTAACTACTATATTATATTATAGTTACTCAATTACTATTATTATACAGTTACTCAATTACTATTATTATAGTTACTCAATTACTATTATTATACAGTTACACAATTACTATTATTATACAGTTACTCAATTACTATTATTATACAGTTACTCAATTACTATTATTATACAGTTACTCAATTACTATTATTATACAGTTACTCAATTACTATTATTATACAGTTACTCAATTACTATTATTATACAGTTACTCAATTACTATTATTATACAGTTACTCAATTACTATTATTATAGTTACACAATTACTATTATTATACAGTTACTCAATTACTATTATTATACAGTTACTCAATTACTATTATTATACAGTTACTCAATTACTATTATTATACAGTTACTCAATTACTATTATTATAGTTACACAATTACTATTATTATACATTTACTCAATTACTATTATTATACAATTACACAATTACTATTATTATATTACAGTTACTCAATTAACTATTATTATACAGGTTACTCAATTACTGATTATTATACAGTTACTCAATTAACTATTATTATACAGTTACTCCAATTACTATTATTTATACAGGTTACTATACTTTTATCATTATCAGTTAATTCCACAATTATATTATTATACAGTTACTATTATTATACAGATTACTCATTACTATTATTTACATGTTTACACAATTACTATGATTATAGTTACTCAATTACTATTATTACAGTTACCAATTACTATTATTATACAGTTACTCAATTACTATTATTCTACAGTTACTCAATTGCTATTATTATACAGTTACACAATTACTATTATTATACAGTTACACAATTACTATTATTATACAGTTACTCAATTACTATTATTATAGTTACTCAATTACTATTATTATACAGTTACACAATTACTATTATTGTAGTTACTCAATTACTATTATTATACAGTTACACAATTACTATTATTATAGTTACACAATTACTATTATTATACAGTTACACAATTACTATTATTATAGTTACTCAATTACTATTATTATACAGTTACTCAATTACTATTATTATACAGTTACACAATTACTATTATTATAGTTACACAATTACTATTATTATAGTTACACAATTACTATTATTATAGTTACTCAATTGCTATTATTATACAGTTACACAATTACTATTATTATACAGTTACTCAATTACTATTATTATACAGTTACTCAATTACTATTATTATACAGTTACTCAATTACTATTATACAGTTACTCAATTACTATTATTATAGTTACTCAATTACTATTATTATACAGTTACTCAATTACTATTATTATACAGTTACACAATTACTATTATTATAGTTACTCAATTACTATTATTATACAGTTACTCAATTACTATTATTATACAGTTACACAATTACTATTATTATAGTTACACAATTACTATTATTATACAGTTACACAATTACTATTATTATAGTTACTCAATTACTATTATTATACAGTTACACAATTACTATTATTATACAGTTACTCAATTACTATTATTATAGTTACTCAATTACTATTATTATACAGTTACTCAATTACTATTATTATAGTTACTCAATTACTATTATTATACAGTTACACAATTACTATTATTATACAGTTACTCAATTACTATTATTATACAGTTACACAATTACTATTATTATACAGTTACTCAATTACTATTATTATACAGTTACTCAATTACTATTATTATACAGTTACTCAATTACTATTATTATACAGTTATCAATTATTATAGTTACACAATTACTATTATTATACAGTTACTCAATTACTATTATTATACAGTTACTCAATTACTATTATTATAGTTACACAATTACTATTATTATACAGTTACTCAATTACTATTATTATAGTTACACAATTACTATTATTATACAGTTACTCAATTACTATTATTATAGTTACTCAATTACTATTATTATACAGTTACACAATTAATGAATACAACATATATATTAAAACACTTACTAAATAAATATTAAAATATTACAGTAATATCTAATTAAACAAAAACACAACTCAATTAGCTAGCAGGCTGTCCTCTGTGTTAACTTACGATTAAGGGGAGGTATTTAGTTTGTTCCCTAGACCTCCATCAATCTTAAAATTACACCCCCTTGAGTCCCTTTCAAGATAAATTTGTACATTTTTCGGTAGAAAAATGTCCCGGCCGAAGGCCGGTTCCTCTTAAATTACAGGCTCGCTATCGCTCGCCAGGATAAACTCGACACCTGAATGGCATGAAAGGTCTTAATATGGGGTGAAAGTTCTTAAAATTGCTAAACTAATGGGGCAAACGTTTTTATAGTATCAAAAGCACTGGGGCTAAACATGAGGGAGAAAGGGGTCAAGAAAACAATCCCTCAAGTGGAGATCTCCCCTTAACCAAGTCTCGGCCAGTCTTGTCACACTCAGAGAGAAGGGGAAAAGGGCGAGATGAAATAATCCACTCGGGTCAACATAATCCAAGGAACCACCCTCTGAGACACCAGTTAATCTGCTACTGCCTGGGCTAGCTCGTCAAAAATCCCACGTCACCTCAGAACACCTCCTCGTCATCTCAGATCGGTAAAAACGTCAGCCATAACCCAGACGGGAAACTGCCAGCAATGAGAGGGTGGTGGTGGAGGAAGGTCGAATCAGTGGGTAACACAACGAGCACTGAACGAGACAACCGAAGCATCAGGGAGTTATAATTCACACACACACACACACACACACACACACATATATAACTTTGGACCACATGATGGTTTACAACGTAAGATATTCTGTAGGTCACGGTACAGACACACAGAAGTATGTGAACCTTGTGCAATTTACATACAAATATATCCCTTAAAGTTGATTGAGGGGTTTAACACACTCTACAATAATACACATGATATGGTTTGATGGATATACTCGTATAATTATTATGCTTAAATGATCATACTTAAAACAATGAAGACACCCATCCATTTCTTGAAGTGACTATACCTACTGTAAGGAAGTTTAGAATAATTCTCCCAATAGCCGGCTGTGGACAATGCCAGCTGTCAGAAGAGACAGAGAGCGAGAGAAAGAGACAGAGAAGCAGCCTGGACCAGAATTATTAGGGCTCTGAATTCGCCTTAAGGGGAGATGGTTCACTTTTTGGGCGATTTTTGCATGTATTCGTTATTTTTCTAGTTTCCTCCCTAGACCTCCATCAATTTAAAAACAAAAACATCCGTTACATCCCCCTTCTAGATTAATTTGTACATTTTTCGGTAGAAAAATTTCCCGGCCGAAGGCCGGTTCTTCCAACATTACAGGCTCACTTTCGTTCGCCAGCGAAAAAATCGACACCTAAGTAGCACGAAAGGTCTAAATATTGACGAAGAAATGGGGCGAAAGGTCTTAAAATCGACTAACTAATGGGGGCAAACATCTTAACATCTGAAAACTAATAGGGCTAAACATGGGGGAGAAAGTGGTCCAGAAAACCGGCCCATCCCCCCTTAAAGACACTGAATAGGAAGAGGGTTGTGAAACGGGACTTCTCTTCATTGTGGCCTGGGAGTGATGAGAGATCTATGGGGAGTATTTGTAAACACCTGGGTCATCGTAGCAGCCATCTTGTATACTAGGTTAAGGGGAGAATGTTTAAATTATATATTTATATATTTATGAATATTATTATTAGTCCCCCCCCCCTATCTCTCTCTCTCTCACACACACACACTGTCAATCTCTCTCTCTCTCTATAATGCTACCTATTTACTCATTAGGCACTGCTCCTATAATATATTTTGAACTTGGGAATATTCATACAAAGTTATTGTATTGGAAACTGCAGGAATGTTTTGTATTTGTTTTTATCAACTCTGGTAAGCAGAGTTTGGTATCGCCCCCCCGTATAGTGGGTACCACACAACAAAAATGTTTGTCGTCGTCGTCGTCGTCCGTCTGTCTCGGAACTCCTCCTAGACCGTTGGACGGATTTTCACCAAATTTCATACGAACATTTGTTGCGTGAATGCGAATGTCAGTCAAAAAAATATTTTTTGAATGTATGCAATAGTTATGATTTTAGGTCCAAAATATGGTTTTAAACCCCCCCCCCCCCCCCCCCCCCTTCCCAACCCCAGCAATGATGGCGTTATTTGTGTGTGGTTGTATTTGTATTGATGATGATGATAGTAGTAGATAAGATGGTGACATTAGTAAATATGATGGTGACAATACTAGTAGTAGTGATGATGGTCATAATAGTAGTGATGATGTTGACAAGTAATGATGATAGTTGTAGTTATAATGATGACAGTAGTAATGATGGTAGTGATGATGGTGAAAGTTGTAGTGATGATGACAATAGTTGTGATGATGGCAGTAGTAGTGATGATGGTGATAGTAGGATACATGATGGTAATACTTGTGACAGTAGTAATGATGATGGTTATAGTAGTAGTAATGATGTTAACAGTAGTAATGATGATTGTAAGATGGTGGTGTTGATAGTAGTAATGATGGTTGATAGGTGTAGTATCAATGATGATAGTCGTGATTAAGATGGTAGTGACAATGGTGAGTGTAGTAGTGATGATTGTAATTGTAGTAGTGATGATGATCATAGTAATGGTGATGATTACAGTAGTCGTGATGATTGTGGCAGTTGTAGTGATTATGGCAGTAGTAGTGATGATGGTGTTTGTGATTGATGATGGTATTATTAGTGATGATGGTGACAGTACTAGTAGTAGTAATGATGGTCATAATAGTAGTGATGATGGTGACAGGTAATGATGATAGTTGTAGTGATAATAATGAAAGTATTGATGCTGGTAGTGACGATGGTGTGAGCATTTGTGATGATGGTGAGTAGTAGTGAGGATTGGTGAAAGTTGTAGTGATAATGACAATAGTTGTGGTGATGAAGATCATAGTAATGGTGATGATGGCAGTAGTAGTGATGATGGTGACAGTAGGATAAATGATGGTAATATTTGTGACAGTAGTAATGATGATGGTTATAGTAGTAGTGATGATGTTAACATTAGTAATGTTGATTGTAAGATGGTGGTGATGATATTTGTAATGATGGTTGATAGTTGTATCAATGATGATAGTAGTGATTAAGATGGTAATGACCATGGTGACAGTAGTAGTGATGATGGTGAGAGTAGTAGCGATGATTGTAATTGTAGTAGTGATGATGATCATAGTATTGGTGATGATAAAAGTAGTCGTGATGATTGTGGCAGTTGTAGTGATGATGGCAGTAGTAGTGATGATGGT
>CM064495.1:6645652-6695652 GCA_032716605.1 Paralithodes platypus
GGTATTCCCCCCCCCCCCGTATAGTGGGTACCACACGAACAAAATGTCTGTCGTCGTCGTCGTCGTCGTCCGTCTGTCTCGGAACTCCTCCTAGACCGTTGGACGGATTTTCACCAAATTTCACACGAACATTTGTTGCGTGAATGCAAACGTCAGTCAAAAAAGATTGTTTTAATTTATGCAATAGTTATGATTTTATGTCCAAAATATGGCAGTTGTAGTGATCATGGCAGTTGTAGTGATGATGGCAGTAGTAGTGATTATGTTGATTGTGATTGATGATGGTATTAGTAGTGAAGATGGTAACCCATCGCAGAGTTGGGTATGCCGCTTTGATTTTGGGAAAAACGGCACGTCTACTTTATTAGTATTTATAATTATATATACAGTATATATATATATATATATATATATATATATATATATATATTCTGACATACGGAGCCCTGTATGTTAATTTAAGAGTTAGAATTAGAGTTGAAGGAGTGTCAAACTACCCAAGCGGCGAAGCAGACTAGCGAGCGAACTAGCGAGTGGGAAACCAGCTCGTCCGCATACCAGCAAACAAGCCTTCACACCTATGTGCGTCATAGGGGACCCTGCAAACTACTTCGATGACCCGACGCTATAACGTATGATCGACGCCAGGAGCACACATTGGACGACGCACCTGCTATGCAACTCGAGGAGCTATGATAGGGGCGCGCACCATCACTCGCCTCCTGATTCGTTCCTACACCATCATTGTTTAGTATATAAGACCCGAGTAGTGGGCATTCAAATCAGTCTCATTTGGAGTTGGGGAAGGTGAACTTGCAGCTGGAGGAAGACGGGGTGAAGTATTATAATGGGATTGTGACTGTCAGTCAGATTATATAAGTGTGTTAAGTGTGTTCCGTGTAAACACTTACGTTATGTTGGTTAGTGAGATATGTGATTGGGAATTAACGTTAACGCTATTATTATGTACTTAACTATTTTAGTTGACTAACTTGTGGACTAAAGCAACTCTTTAAGTAGTTGGGTTATGATGAAAGTAATACTATTGTTTTATATTAATACTTAAGAGTTCTTTCATTTTCTTTTAATTAAGCTTACATTGCTTAACGGTGCTTAGTACGGTGATGCTATTGTCTCATATTAGTAATATCGCCTTAGACTAACATGGCTGTGTTAATATTACTTCTAGTGATTTCCTAAGCTGAAGAAAATTATTTTAGCTTCAAAATATTATTTTTGCTTTTCATATTATTTGAGTGAGACCTGAATCGAATCTATGAAGCGATCCTGTAACTTAATTTACTCATAATCAAACCTCAATGTTACGTGGTTAAGAAATACATTTAACTAATTATTAAATATATATCTAACTTTTTATGTGACTTTGATATTAATCCTGATGATAATAATAATATAATACTATTAACGTAAGACAAGAACCAAGAATAATTACATTAAATATAAATAAAAGGACATATAAGAAAACTAGCTATTAATTTAAAAAAAGGGTAAGAGACAGAAATATTCTTACCTCAATATTTATCTTTCAAGACTTTTTATAGAATTAATAGTCCTTCTTTAGATATACTTCTTCGGTTCATAACCATAGCCTACTAAGCTTCGGTTAAATAATAATTCTTTATAAATACTACATGACTTTAATTAGTTTCAGTATTTTTCATAATTAAAGAGTATCAGTCAATAAAGGATACTAAGCCCTAAGATCCAAAAGGAAAGGAAGCAACAACAGGAAATAATTTTATTAGATTTTACTTTTGTTTTGCCTTCAGCTGACTGATACCTTAATATATATCTCTGTGCTATCTAGATTCATCAAGTTAACCACTTGAGGATCAAGATACGTAACAATATATATATATATATATATATATATATATATTTAAATAGCGCGTCGATGGTCATTGTGGTAAAACACTGAAACTAAGTACAACACAAAGATCCCTTCCAATACTACCTTCCCTTGACACATGGGGGATTTGAACCCGGGACTCGTAAGAACACCAGGTCAAAAGCAACACCATTTCTTCATCACACGAAACCTCTTATACACACACACATACTGTATATATATATATATATATATATAGGGTATATTAACAGGGATTATACTGAAGCTATTTAAGATGTTAACGGTACAAATTAATGGGGTCTTCAAATGAATCTGAGAGATGGTGTGAAGGACTTTGTGTGGATACAAAGTGGCTACTAAACATTTTCACACACTTAATAGCACATAAAAAGAACTATCACCAATGGATGACCCCGCAGACAACCTATTATACTAGCAGCTGTTGTCTGGTCTATTAAGGGGGTAGTGCATATTAAGGGGGTAGTGCATATTAAGGGGGTAGTGCATATTAAGGGGGTAGTGCATATTAAGGGGGTAGTGCATATTAAGGGGGTAGTGCATATTAAGGGGGTAGTGCATATTAAGGGGGTAGTGCATATTAAGGGGGTAGTGCATATTAAGGGGGTAGTGCATATTTGGGGCTTCCTATATTTGTATGTTTATTTATCTTTTAGTTTCCTCGCTCGACTTCCATCAAGCTATTAAAAAACTCCCCCTAGACCCCCTTTTAAGATAAATGTGTACATTTTTCGGTTGAAAAATGTCCCGACTAAAGGCCAGTTCCTCCTAATATTACAGGCTCGCTATCGCTCGCCATGACAAAATCGACACCTAAATAGCATAAAAGGTCTTAACATTTACAAATAAATGGGGCGAAAGGTCTCAAAATCGCCAAACTATTGGAAAGAACGTTTTAAAATATCAAAACTAATGGGGCTAAAACCTTGAAGGAGAAGGGGGTCCAGAAAAAACGAAACATCCACCACTTAATCACAGAAGCCCCGAGAGAGTGTGTGTGTGTGTGTGTGTTACTTACTTAGTTACTTGTTCGTCAAGGGGAATCCACGCAATGCGAGCTAAGCTCATTATTATCGCGCCTCCTTAACTGGGAATGTATTGCGTGAAATGCATGTTAAGTGTTTTATGTACTGTTGGAATGGCTGTGGATGTGTGTGTAGTCTGTATTTAGCCAATTGGCGACATCGGAAACGAAGGCTTAGGGTGGATCTGTATGGTACCATTCTCACTATAGACGGTACCGTCTCGCCCGAAGGCTTAGGTAGCCATCAGCTTAGGTGAACCATATGATACCCATCTCGCCTTGTACCATTTTTGCCAACCCCAGATGGGACGTCACAACGTCGTCCACTTATTCCAGGTACCTATTTACAGCTAGGTGAACTGAGGCTAACACATGAAAGGAGACAAGCCCAATTTGTCTCCGCCCGGCCGGGATTGAACCCCCGACCCCTCGTGTGTGAGACGAGAGCTCTACCTACTAGGCTACGGGCTGTGTGTGTGTGTGTGTGTGTGTGTGTTTGAGAGAGAGTGTGTGTGTGAGAGAGTGTTTTTGTGTGTGTGTGAGTGTGTATGTGTGTATGTGTGAGTGAGTGAGAGAGTTTGTGTGTCAGAGAGAGAGAGTGTGTGGGTGTCTGTGTGTTTATTGATGATGAAGCGTTGATAATGACTTTTGTAACCCGAGTGAGGAAATATAATTAACCAGAGAGAGCAATCAGGTTTCCGGAGCGAGATTGATTGTCGGTAATTACTTAGCGATATATTAACCCTTTAGTCAACCGATACATGTAGGTAGATAGATAGAGTGAGAGAGTGTGTGTGTGTGTGTGATGAGTGATGAGTGAGTGAGTGTGAGTGTGTGTGTATAAGGGTAAGAGGACACACCATTAATCACAAACCCATGGACACATCCCTTAATTAACCCTTTTTTCAGCTTAGGAAGGGCCTCTAGCTATTAACAGACTTCGAACTATCTCACTTAACCCCTTTTACGACCACAGATTCTTCTTAAGCTGCACAAAATAGTCCAAATATAGCTAGAATAGAATGAAATATACGTCGCCGGCACAGAAGGGGTTAAGGGGGGATGGTTCACTTTTTAGGTGATTTTTGCATGTATTCATTATTTTTGCATGTATTCATTATTTTTGCATGTATTCATTATTTTTGCATGTATTCATTATTTTTCTAGTTTTCTCCCTAGACCTCCATCAAACTGAAAAATACATCCATTAGCTTCCCCTTCTAGATTAATTTGTACATTTTTCGGTAGAAAAATGTCCCGGCCGAAGGCCGATTCTTCCAACATTACAGGCTCACTATCGTTCGCCAGGGAAAACATCGACACCTAAATAGCACGAAAGGTCTAAATATTGACGAATAAATGGGGTGAAAGGTGTTAAAATCGGCAAACTAATGGGCCGAACGTCTTATAATCTCAAAACTAATGGGGCTAAACATGAGGGAGAAAGAGGTCCAGAAAACCATCCCATCCCCCCTTAAAGATCACGGAGAGGAACAGAACTTATGCGGACAACTGTACAGGATTGTGTAGGAATTTATAATGATGCTATGTCATTGGGCGAGAGACTGTGAATTTTTTAGGGATATTGTGTAACTGTGTAGAGCTTTTAGGACTGTGTGTAACTATTGTATGACTGTTTTAGACTGTGTGGAGCTATGAGACTGTGTGTAACTATTGTGTGACTGTTTGAGACTGTGTGGACCTTTGTAACTGTGTGTAGCTATTGTATGACTGTTTGAGACTGTGTGGAGCTATGAGACTGTGTGTAACTATTGTGTGACTGTTTGAGACTGTGTGGACCTTTGTAACTGTGTGTAGCTATTGTATGACTGTTTGAGACTGTGTGGACCTTGGGCTCTGTGTGGAACTATTGTGTGACTGTGTAAGACTGTGTGGAACTATTGTATGACTGTGTACAACTGTGTAACTGTGTGTAACTATTGTATGACTGTAAGACTGTGTAGAACTATGAAACTATGCGTACCGGTTAACTATTGTATAACTATTATGAGACTGTGAGTTAGTGCGAGTGCCTGAGACCCCCCCCCCCCTCTTTCTCTTTCTCTCTCTCTCACTCTCTCTCTCTTGGTAGTGTGATAGACGGCCAGCATCTCCCACGGGCCGCCCGACACACACACTACCTCTCCCCCCCCCCCCCCCCCCGCCCAAGAACCACTCCCCCGCCCAACACCCAGTCCCTTACCCAATATACACACACACACCCTCTCAACACACCCTCTACCCCCTCTTAACACACACACCCATCCACCTCCCTCGCCAAACACACACTCCCCCCCCCCCCCCCCCCCCCTCCCAACACACACTACCCAGCCCCACCCCTACCCAACACCGTCCCCCTCCCCCACTCCAACCACACTCACCCCACCCCCCTCCCTCGCCAAACACACACTCCCCTCCACCCTCTGAGCACCCCACCCGCCCCCCCTCCCAACACACACTACCCAGTCCCACCCCTACCCAACACCGTCCCCCTCCCCCACTCCCACCACACTCACCCCACCCCCTCCCTCGCCAAACACACACTCCCCTCCACCCTCTGAGCACCCCCCCCCTCCCAACACACACTATCCAGCCCCCTCCCAACACACACACTACCCCCACCCCTCCCCCACTCCCAACACACACTACCCAGCCCCCACCCTACCCAAAACCACCCACCTCCCCCCTCCCCCACTCCCAACTAACACTCCCCCCCCCCCCCACTCCTCCTGGTAACGTCACCGCTAACACACCTCTGGAAGGACTCGAGATGACGGCTTGGAAACACAAACCGGAAACCAGTTTATCGTATGCAAACGAATTGGGCACAAGCACCATTTGAGGAGGAGCACTTTCTTGGCAACGTTATATTTTTCATATATGTTTCATATATTTGTTAGTCATTCTGTTTGTCTATTATAGTTTTCCCTTGTGTTTACATTTAGTAAGGGAGCCCACCTCGTTTTTGTTTTCTCTTTCTCTCTCTCTCTTTTTGGCTGGTATCCATTCGGCCCCATTCAGCCTATTGTTTTAAGACGTTTACCCCCATCCAGGTGTCAATATTTTCCTGGCGAACGGGAGCGAGCCAGCATATATATATATATATATATATATATATATATATATATATATATATATATATATATTTTTTTTTTTTTTTTTTTTTTTTTTTTTTGACAGCAAGCTAAATTTGTACATTTTTCGATAGAAAAATTTCTCCGGCGAAGCCTGATTTCTCCATACAATGCTGGCTCGCTATCGCTCGCCAGGAAGAAATCGACACCTGGATGGGCATAAACGTCTTAAAACAGTTGGCAGAATGGGGCCGAATGGATACAAGCCAGGGAAAGAGAGAAAAGGAGAGAAAGATAAAAAAAAAAAAAAACAAGCCGGTGACCCCCCTTAACCATTTACGTGTCTATTTATCATATTCTCGTCTGCCATTGGGTTTGAGTACATGATTAAATTGATATCCAGTAATCGATAAATGAATATAAAATTGTAGTCATGTACTTAACCTTTAACTGTCTTGATGGTGTAGTGGTTAGAGTGTTTAATATCTGTATGTGGTAACCCAGGTTCGAATCCCAGTAGGATCACATGCTTTCATTAATTTCATTGGGAGATGTTTGTTGTTGAGAGTGAAATTAATACATTAAATTATTATTCAGCAGAGATCATTTTCACACAAGCACGAAATGTTTATGTTCTGGGTGTGGTGTCCCGAGTTCGAATCCCGGGAGGACCATATGCTTTTATTAATTTATTCAAGTACATTGGGGTTTGTAATGAAGGATTAATGTTAAAGGGGGATCGGCCGGTTTTCTGGACCACTTTCTCCCTCATGTTTAGCCCCATTAGTTTTCAGATGTTAAAATGTTTGCCCCATTAGTTAGTCGATTTTAAGACCTTTCGCCCCATTTCTTCGTCAATATTAAGACCTTTCGTGCTATTTAGGTGTCAATTTGTTTCCTGGCGAACGATAGTGAGCCTGTAATGTTGGAAGAACCGGCCTTCGGCCGGTAAATTTTTCTACCGAAAAATGTACAAATTAATCTACAAGGTGGATCTAATAGATGTTTTTTAAATTTGATGGAGGTCTAGGGAGGAAACTAGAAAAATAATTAATACATGCAAAAATAATGAATACATGCAAAAACAATGAATACATGCAAAAATCGGCCAAAAAGTGAACCATCTCCCCTTAATTCAGGTGTAGATTTGTTTACGGCGAGTAACATCAAGTCAGTAATTACGAGGAACCGGCCTTAGATCTGAGACATTTTCCTGCCGAAAAATGTACACATATATCTTGAAGAGGAGTCTTGGGCGTATTGTTAAAAGTTTGTTGGAGGTCTAAGGATCAATCTTAAAAAACAAATATGTATATACAGTATATATATATATATATATATATATATATATATATATATATATATATATATATATATATATATATATACCGGTATATATATCCTATACGGTATATATATATAATCCGGTATATATTCTGACATACGGAGTCCTGTATGTTAATTGCTATCTAGATTCATCAAGTTAACCACTTGAGGATCAAGATACGTAACAATATATATGTATATATATATATATAAAATATATATACAATATATATGATTAATATAATAAAAAACCACCTCTCCTTAATAATTGATGTCTATTTATTCTATTCTTCCCTGCCATTATTCAGCGGAGAAATACAAGCACCCCTCCCCCCCAATCTGCCAGCTCCACGTGAGACAAACCTTTGAACTGCCCTAACATCAAAGAACCCAAGATAAACTTTAGTTTTTTTCCCCCCGTGACAATGAGATATATAAGGAAGTGAGGAGAGAGAGAGAGAGAGAGAGAGAGAGAGAGAGAGAGAGAGAGAGAGAGAGAGAGAGAGAGAGAGAGAGAGAGAGAGGGGGGGGGGGTATTTGTGGCCACTGAGGAAAAGACTACATTCCTGCATTTTCAGCTTTCACAGTTTGCAAGGTTTTTCTGTCTCTCTTGGCTAGTCCTGCTCTACTGTATATTTGATCTTAGTTGGTTGTGTGACCTGTGGTGTGGTGGTTCGCACGCTCGGCTCACACCCGAGAGGTCCCGGGTTCGATTCTCGAGCAGGGCGAGACGGATGGGCGGTCTCCTGGAACCCAATGCCTCTGTTTACCTAAGCTCCAAAGGGTTATGAGACGGAGCACCGCGGCTTTAGTGGTTGTAAATATTCAGGGACATTAAACTCGACTATCCTTTCAGCAAACTTATAAAAACTACAAAACTGATCTGTATATTGATCGGGTAATGAATCATAATAAACAATCACTCATCCAACTACTCGTCAATTAACACTACCACTCAACCAACACGTAGTTCCCGGGGCTCATAGCTGTGACTAAGTGTATTATATACAATTGTATTTTGATAGATGGAGTTATAGCCAGGTGCCTTTAAGAGAGACATCTCTCAAAAGGCTCAGCCTTATTTTTTTGTATTATTATTATATATTTTTGTTTTTTAACAAATCATTTGTAAGCAAAATTGTATTGTATACTAAAGGCTAAATAAAAATATTTCAATTCAATTCAATTCAATTCAAACAATCAACCACACTACTATCTACCCACACAAACAACCAACCATTTTACCTCAACAATTCACGCTACCACTTAAGCAACCAACCAACCACTCAACCAAGCAACCAATCACTCAACCAAACAATCAACCACACTACTATCTACCCACACAAACAACCAACCATTTTACCTCAACAATTCACGCTACCACTTAAACAACCAACCAACCACTCAACCAAACAACCAACCACTCAACCAAACAACCCTCACTCAACCAAACCATCACCCAAACAACCCTCACTCAACCAAACAACCAACCACTCTAAGAACCAACCACTCAACCAAACAACCATCCACTCAACCAAACAACCAACCACTCAACCAACCACTCAACCAAAAAATCAACCACTCAACCAAACGGCCAACCAACCACTCAACCAAACAACCAACCACTCAACCAAAAAATCAACCACTCAACCAAACGGCCAACCAACCACTCAACCAAAAAATCAAACCACTCAACCAAACGGCCAACCAACCACTCAACCAACCACTCAACCAAACAAACAACCACTCTACCAAACAACCAACCACTCAACCAACCAAGCAACCAAACATCCAACTACTCAACCAAACAACCAACCAACCATTCAACCACCAAACAACCAACCAACCACTCAACCAAACAACCAACCAACCAACCAACCAAACAACCACAACTACCAGCTACGCCAAGAGGACCACAACAACACTTGAATAACCCATCACGTCCTGTTCTTCTTCTTCTTCAGCCAAACTTAAATGCTTGGAGAGTGTTGGCTGTCTCTCTCTTAGATGTGGTTGTGGTGGTGTGGTGGTGTGGTGCTGTTGTTGTTGGAGGTGTTGTTGTTTTTGTTACTGGTGGTGGGGGTGGTAATGTTGTTGTTGTTGTTGTTGGTGAGGTATAGGGGTTGTTAGTGTTATTGTTGTTGTTGTTATTGGTGGTGATGTTAGTGGGGTGGTAATGTTGTTGTTGTTGTTGTTGTTGTTGGTGAGGTATAGGGGTTGTTAGTGTTATTGTTGTTGTTGTTATTGGTGGTGATGTTAGTGGGGTGGTAATGTTGTTGTTGTTGTTGTTGTTGTTGTTGTTGTTGTTGTTGGTGAGGTATAGGGGTTGTTAGTGTTATTGTTGTTGTTGTTATTGGTGGTGATGTTAGTGGGGTGGTAATGTTGTTGTTGTTGTTGTTGTTGGTGAGGTATAGGGGTTGTTAGTGTTATTTTTGTTGTTGTTATTGGTGGTGATGTTAGTGGGGTGGTAATGTTGTTGTTGTTGTTGTTGTTGTTGTTGTTGGTGAGGTATAGGGGTTGTTAGTGTTATTGTTGTTGTTGTTATTGGTGGTGATGTTAGTGGGGTGGTAATGTTGTTGTTGTTGTTGTTGTTGTTGTTGTTGGTGAGGTATAGGGGTTGTTAGTGTTATTGTTGTTGTTGTTATTGGTGGTGATGTTAGTGGGGTGGTAATGTTGTTGTTGTTGTTTTTGTTGGTGGTGGTGGTGGCGGCGGTTGTGGTGGTGATGATGATAGGGCTGCGATTATTGTGGTTGTTTAGTACGATGTTGTTGTTGTTATTGCTGTTGTTGTTATTGCTGTTGTTGTTGTTGTTGTTGTCTCTCAGTTATGGTTGACTACAGTACGGAACACACAACATTAACTCCTTGAGGATTCGGCCTCGTTTTGTCAGTTAACTCTGGCTATCATGAGACGATTTATAACAACTTAGGAAGGATCTGTGGGAATTTAAATGGTAAAAACTATCTCAATTAACTCTCTGACTTCCATATACCCTTCCTAATCTGAATAAAATCGTCTAATAATAACCAGAATACATAACAGAAATGCGTCATCGTAACTTGAAAGGGTTAATACAAATATTATATCTATTCTCTCAAGTTTGGTTACATAGATACCTATTAAAACAACGTACACACACACACACACACACACACACACACACACACACACACACACACACACACCACTATTATAACTACCTATCCTCTACTATGTAAATCAAAGCCACACACAATCACACACACACACACACACACACCGCTAACTTTCCGCCACTTAAGTCAGAATTATCACTGTAATTTGATTCCACACAGTCAACAGGTGGATCTCTCTCTCTCTCTCTCTCTCTCTCTCTCTCTTACAATGAGAGAGAGAGAGAGAGAGAGAGAGAGAGAGAGAGAGAGAGAGAGAGAGAGAGAGAGAGAGAGATTGATAGAAAGAGGTATATCTATGTACAGTACTATATATACAGTATATATATATATATATATATATATATATATATATGCTCGCTGTCGCTCGCTAGTAAAAAAAAAAGACACCTAAACAGGATAATAGGTCTTAAAATCGCCAAACTAACGGAGCGAACGTCTTAAAACCTCAAAGCTAATGGGGCTAGACATGAAGGAGAAGGGGGTCCATAAAACGCGAACCTCCCCTTAAGTCAATATAGATTTAGTGAAGATACGGCGAGCAGTTTTTGTTGGCATACCATTAAATTTATTATCTCTCTCTCTCTCTCTCCCCTTCCCTCCCTCCCTCCCCACTCTCTCTCTCTCTCTCTCTCTCTATTTCCCCTTCCCTCCCTCCCCCCTGTCTCTCCCTCCCCAATCTCTCTCTCTCTCTCTCTCTCCCCTTCCCTCCCTCCCTCCCTCCCCACTCTCTCTCTCTCTCTCTATTTCCCCCTTCCCTCCCTCCCCCCCTGTCTCTCCCTCCCTCCCTCCCCAATCTCTCTCTCTCTCTCTCTCTCCCCTCCCCTCCCTCCCCCCTGTCTCTCTCTCTTTCTCCCCTTCCCTCTCTCCCCCCTGTCTCTCCCTAATCTCTCTCTCTCTCTCCCCTTCCCTCCCTCCCCCCTGTCTCTCCCTCCCTCCCTCCCCAATCTCTCTCTCTCTCTCCCCTTCCCTCCCTCCCCCCTGTCTCTCCCTCCCCAATCTCTCTCTCTCTTTCTCTATCTCCCCTTCCCTCTCTCCCCTCTGTTACTCCCTAATCTCTCTTTCTCTCCCCTTCCCTCCCTCCCCCCTGTCTCTCCCTCCCTCCCTCCCCCAATCTCTCTCTCTCTCTCTCTCTCTCTCTCTCTCTCTCTCTCTCTCTCTCTCTCATTAAATCCATTCAAGCGTCGGTTTCCTCACAGAGAAACCCTTTATTTCGTTTGTATTTTATTTTATTTATTCATTTATTTATTTCCTTGTCTTGAATATTGGCTATATCCCCCATGTCACAAAGCAATTTTTTGTTTTTGTTTTTGGGGTTGACTATTTACCACCAGACGATGTTATTCAGGTTAAGAAGGCCCTCTTAAAGTTAGAGACTGTGCAATATAATGAGTATGATACGGGTAATTAAAGTGTCCATCATCATCTGCCCCAAATTAAGGGGAGATGGGTCGTTTTCCTGGTCCCCCTGCTTCCTAATGTTTAGCCCCATTTAGTTTTCAATTTTTAAAACGTTCACCCCATTAGTTTGTCGACTTTTAAACCTATCGTCCCATTTCTTTATCAATATCAAGACCTTTCGTGCCATTTAGGTGTCAGTTTCTTACCTGGCGAGCGAGAGCGAGCCTGCAATTTTAAGAAAAACCGGCCTTGGGACGGGACATTTTTCTACCGAAAAATGTACAAATTTATCTTGAAGGGGGGTCTAGTAGTGTGTGTGTGTTTTTTTTTAAGCTTGATGAAGGCCTAGCTAAGAAACTAAAAAATATATGAATATATACTGTATATATACTGTATATATACAGTATATATATATATATATATATATATATATATACAGTATATATATTGTCCCCTTAAAAGTACATGGCTGGTAATCTAACGACTTATTAGAAGGACAGTAAGGTAAGTGTCCATCAATATACTCAATTATCTTATACAGTATACCTTGGTAATACGGTACCATATTTATATTTATACATTTTTCGGTAGAAAAAAGTCCCGGCCGAAAGCTGGTTCCTCTTAAATTACAGGCTCGCTATCGCTCCCCAGGAAAGAAATGACACCTAAAAGCCACGAAAAATCTTAATATTAACACAGAAATGGGGGGAAAGGTCTAAAAATCGCCAAACTAATGGGGCGAACGTCTTAAAATCTGAAAACTAACGGGGTTAAACATGAGGCAGAAGGAGGACCAGAACAGCGACCCACCCACCCTTTTAAGGGGAGATCTCCACTTGAGGGATTTTTTTCTTGACCCCTTTCTCCCTCATGTTTAGCCCCATTGCTTTTGATATTATAAAACGTTTGCCCCATTAGTTTAGCGATTTTAAGAACTTTCACCCCGTATTAAGACCTTTCGTGCCATTCAGGTGTCAATTTTATCCTGGCGAGCGATAGCGAGCCTGTAATTTAGGAGGAACCGGCCTTTGGCCGGGACATTTTTCTACCGAAAAATGTAAAAATTTATCTTGAAAGGGACTCAAGGGGGTGTAATTTTAAGCTTGATGGAGGTCTAGGGAACCAACTAAATACCTCCCCTTAAATGATCGACGCTGTTGTTGTTGTTGTTGTTGTTATTGCCAGGCTTGGGGGGGGGGGGGGGGGTCAGAGGTCAGATGTGGTGGGTCAGACAATTAGAGGTTGGAAGACGGGTTTTGGGAGAGACTGAACAGTACTTTGGGTATAAATCTGCATACCCCAGCCCTGAGAAACCAAACGCCGACGCAGGTTTTGTGCTCGTAGTCGTTCTTGTTGTTCTGTACGGTTTCTGTTCATCGAATATTGTAAGTGTTCATTTTCTACTTCCCTAATATTCCTTCCTTCTTCAGCTTATATGTTCTTCTACCCCCCTCCCCCTCCCCCCTTTCTCTCTCTCTCTCTCGCCTTCTTCTTTGCTATCCTTTCCTTCCACTGTCCCTTACTCTCGGGTTAGCTATCTCTACTAGAATTAAGTCCTGACCACCTCGCTGGGATCGCAAGGTCTGTGTGGTCAGTGTAGCTATGTAAATATATGTAAATATATATCTCTCTCTCTCTCTCTCTCTCTCTCTCTCTCTCTCTCTCTCCCTATGAATTAATCAGTAGTTATGTGTAATTCCCTTTCAAGGTAATTTTTTCTATACTCTATAACAACTTTCCTTGTGGGCATTTCCTGACCCATAAGATCACTTTATCCTATTTTCCGGCACGACATATTAGCCGGAGGAAGCGGAGGGTGAGGAAAGAGCCTTCTACTTTGCTGTCCCATTCTTCTACTATAAACTGTCCCTGTCTAGTAGTATCAAGGGAACCCACCTCGCTTGTTTTCTCTTTCGCTCCCTCTCTCTTTGGCTTGTATCCATTCGGCTCCATTCAGCTTACTGTTTTAAGACTTTACCCCATCCAGGTGTCAATATTTTACTGGCGAGCGGTAGCGAGCCAGCATATATGTATTTTTGTTTTGACAGCAAGCTAAATTTGTAAATTTTTCGATAGAAAAATTTCTCCGGCGAAGCCGGATTTCTCCATACAATGCTGGCTCGCTATCGCTCGCCAGGAAGATATCGACACCTGGAAGGGGATAAACGTCTTAAAACAGTTGGCTGAATGGGGCCGAATGGATACAAGCCAGGGAAAGTGAGAGAAGGAGAGAAAGATAAAACAAGCCGGTGACCCCCCTTAAGGCCGGACCACCTATTAGGGAGCGTAAGGTTTGTGTGGCCTGTGTACCTCTCTTTCCACACCCACACCATAATCACACCGCTTTGCCTACTTTATTCCACATTACCATAATACCAATCCCTAATAATCACACAGCCTCTCTCTCTCTCTCTCTCTCTCTCTCTCTCTCTCTCTCTCTCTCTCATACAGAGACACACACCATTCTTCTCATTGGCCCCACTAATATAAAAACACTCACAGACACACTCACACACTCTCTTTCTCCACACACACACACTAATATAAAACACAATACCTTTATTTTCTCTTACCTTCTCCGTGGTACCCCCTTTAGTAAACACCGCGCGGACAACTTACACCATTTGGGACATTTTGTAGTGACTGGGCACACTTAGGACTGGTGTACATTATAATTATGTGGTATTATATCGAAGTTTAAATATTGTGTTTATAGATTATACTCTGTCCATTATAGGTAGGCTAGATTCATGACCCCCCCCCCCCCCCCTACCCTCTGTAACTCTAAAAGGACAAGAGAAAATGGCTTGTAATTTCCCACATCTATTCCCTGGCTGACTCTTCCCAAATGTAGACAGATGGGCTAGATTCATGACCCCCCCCCCCTACCCTGTGTAACTCTAAAAGGACAAGAGCAAATGGCTTGTAATTTCCCACATCTATTCCCTGGCTGACTCTTCCCAAATGGTAGAAAGATGAGCTCGATTACTCTATTCATTTTAGGGTTATAGAAGTTAGTGGTCGAGAGTTTTGGCCTGTTAAGGGGAGATTTCCACCTGGAGGATTTTTTTCTGAACCTCTTTCTCCCTCATGTTTAGCCCCATTGCTTGTGAGATTTAAAGACGCTTGTCCCATTAGTTTGGCGATTTTAAGAACCCTCGCCCCATTTCTATCAATTTTAAGACCATTTGTGCCATTTAGGTGTCGATTTTTTCCTGGCGAGCGATAGCGAGCCTGTAATTTAAGGGGAACCGGCCTTCGGCCGGGACATTTTTCTACCGAAAAATGTACAAATTTATCTTGAAAGGGGGTCAAGGGGGAGTCATTTTAAGCTTGATGGAAGTCTAGGGAATCAACTAAAAACCTCCCCTTAACAATGAAAGGACTATAGTGAACAGAAGGGTTAGGTATCTCATATAACCCTCTGACTTAAATATATTCCTACCCAAAATATATAAAATCATTTAATGTTACCCATAACATAGCACACACAGCGGCCTCAAACACTGAAAGGGTTAAGGGGGCCCACCTCGTTTTTTTCTCTCTCTCCCTCTCTTTCTCTCTGGGTTGTATCCATTCGGCCCCATTCAGCCTACTGTTTTAAGACGTGTTTATCCCCTTCCAGGTGTCGATTTTTTTCCTGGCGAGCAGTAGCGAGCCAGTATATTTGTTTCAATGTTTTTGACAGCAGGCTAAATTTGTAAATTTTTCGTTAGAAAAATGGCTCCGGCGAAGCCTGATTTCTCCATACAATGCTTGCTCGCTATCGCTCGCCAGGAAGAATTCGACACCTGGATGGGGATAAACGTCTTAAAACAGTAGGCTGAATGGGGCCGAATGAATACAAGCCAGAGAAAAAGAGAAAAGGAGAGCAAAATAAAGCAGGTGACCCCCCTTAAGATAGCTGGTGATGTCAGGGTTCTCTTAAGTCAACAACATAATACTCAGTTCCGTCTACTTAGTTCCGCACGGGGCTAGCGACAACCAGGGTTACCAAATCAAGTCCGCTATAGTCTATTCGCTGTAAGTAGGCGAGAAATCATGACCTCTAACCTCTGTAACTCAAAAACGACTAGAACAATCGAGGTAATATTTCTACCATTTGGGAAGGGTCAGTCAAGAAATAGATGTGGAAATTTACAGCCCATTTGCCCTAGCCCTTTTTTGAGTTACAGAGGATAGAAGTCATGATTCCTCGCCTACTTACAGCGAATAGACTATAGCTATAGGTAGCGCAAACGAACTTGACAATTATCTTGATCCCTGACCTCTCTGTAACTCAAAAGGGCCTAGAGCAAACTGACTGTAAATATCCACACATTTTTCCAGGCGGACTCTTCCCAAATGATAGAAACGTCAGCCCGATTGCTTTCATTCATTTCGAGTTATATGCAGTTAAAGGGGTCAGATTTATTGTCCAGGTCGCTGGCGCTACCTATAGTAAATAAATGCCGAGAATAGCTATAGTCTATTCGCTGTAAGTAGGCGAGAAATCATGACCTCTAACCTCTGTAACTCAAAAACGACTAGAACAATCGAGCTAATATGTCTACCATTTGGGAAGAGTCAGTCAAGGAATAGATGTGGAAATGTAGAGCCCATTTGCTCCAGCCCTTTTGGAGTTACAGAGGATAGAGGTAATGATTTATCGCCTACTTACAACGAACAGACTGTAGAACAATGGCACAATCTCTACACAATTTCTCTAAAATGGCTCAAATCTACACACTACCGCTCGAATGCATGTCGCTAGATGTACAATTGACCTCCAGGTCGAAGTAAACACCTCTAGATCAAGCGGGGAAGTAGCTAAATTGGCAACTCTAGCGACAACCTTCCCGTATTCTTAAGGGGGCGTCACCTGTTTTTTTGTTCTCTTTCTCTCCTTTTTTCTCTTTCTCTGGCTTGTATCCATTCGGCCCTATTCAGCCAACTGAATATTTATCCCCATCCAGGTGTGATTTCTTCCTGGCGAGCGATAGCGAGCCAGCATTGTATTGAGAAATCCGGCTCCGCCGGAGACATTTTTCTATCGACAAATGTACAAATTTAGCTTGCTGTAAACAAACAAATATATATATATGCTGGCTCGCTACCGCTCGCCAGGAAATTATTGACACCTGGATGGGGGTAAACGTCTTAAAACAGTAGGCTGAATGGGGTCGAATGGATACAACCCAGAGAGAGAGTGAGAAAGAGTAAAAAACGAGGTGGGCTCCCTTAACCCTTTCAGTAGGTGGGGACGCGTTCTTGTATATTATGTTGGCTACCCTTAGGAGATTTGACTCGGTTTTGGTAGAGCATCTGACAATTTAGTACCGGTGATGACAGCTTTAAGAAAGAAAAATGTACAAATTTATCTTAAAGGAGGGCATTGAGGGAGTGTTTTTGTTTTTAAGCTTGATGGAGGTCTAGGGATGAAAAAAAAAAAAAAAAAAAAAAAAAAAAAATATATATATATATATATAAGATAGGCCTACATGAATGAGCAACGAAACACGCCCATCCCCTCTTAGCAGATGATTTATCAATAATTAACCCTTTGAAGATTATGACCCATGTTAACAGTTTATTGTGGCTGTCATTAAACGATCTTATGTAACTCCTTTCACTACACTTATCAAGCATACTGTACCTACAAGAGGCTGACTGACGCTTAAACGCCAGTGCTAATTTATTACCATTATATATATATATATATATATATATATATATATATATATATATACAGTATATATATATATATACAGTATATATATATTATATATATATATATATATATATATATATATATATATATATATATATATATATATAAACACCCTCTCCCTTCAGGCTAAATATGTACATTTTTCGATAGACAACTTTCCGGGCCGGTTTATCTTACATGCAGGCTCTCCATCGCTCGCCCAGAAAACAAATTGACACCTGCATGGGGTGAAATGTCTTATAATTGCAATTCCAATGAGGTGAAACATCTCAAAATCGCCAAACTACTGGTGTGAAACAGAGAAGGTTCCCAAAGCCCCGCCTCACGCCAGAGAGGGTCAAAAGGTCATCCTCCACGACTATCCCCACGGCTGAGATCTGTTGTCGGGTCTGCCTAATTATAGGGAGAAATTTAAGGGGGGTTACCTGCTTTTTTTTTCTCTTTCTCTCCTTCCCTGGCTTGTATCCATTCGGCTCCATTCAGCCAACTGTTTTAAGACGTTTATCCCCATCCAGGTGTCGATTTCTTCCTGGCGAGCGATAGCGAGCCATCATTGTATGCAGAAATCCGGCTTCGCCGAAGAAAATTTTTCTATCGAAAAATGTACAAATTTAGCTTACTGTCAAAAAATAAATATATATGCTGGCTCGCTACCGCTCGCCAGGAAAATATTGACACCTGGATGGGGGTAAACGTCTTAAAACAATAGGCTGAATGGGGCCGAATGGATACAAGCCAATAAGAGTGGTAGAGAGAGAGAAGAACAAAAAAGCGAGGTGGGCTCCCTTAAAGACTAATTTATATCTTTATGTATTGATCAATTTATTGGAAGAAGAAGAAGAAGAAGAAGAAGAAGAAGAAGAAGAAGAAGAAGAAGAAGAAGAAGAAGAAGAAGAAGAAGACCGTAATAATAATAATAATAAGACTGAGGGTAGATTACATTAGGTACCTGAATTCTGGTAACCTCTACATTTTGAAGTATCGCACCATAATAATTGCCCCCCCAAAATTGGTCGAAAAATCGCTCGTGTAACACCGCCTTCAGATCAAATATTGGATCTCCATGATATTTCGACGGCTGAGAGAAGATTGCCGAGACTTACAAATTTATGTGTGTGTAATTTGGCCCTCTCATTAGCATATTCAAATGATTCACCCATGCTTCGCGCACAGTCGGAGCCAAAAATGTACTTGACTTACTTGACTTAACCTCTTAAAGCTCTGCCGCGTTCTAACAGTTTATTGTGGCGTTCATTAGACGATTTTATGCACCTTAGGAAGGATCTGTGGGTATTAAAAGGGTAAATACTATCTCAATCAACCCTTTGACTTCCATATACCGTTACTAATCGGAATGAAATCGTCTAATAGTAGCCAAAAACACAGAACAGAAACGCGTATTGGAGCTTGAAAGGGTTAAAAGAATATTTCGCTATAAAGCCGTTAACACCTTTTGTACCGGAGACGCCTTTTTAGTTTTATTGTAGCTATATTTAAAGGAGTGTGTGCAGTTTAAGAACGATATGTGGTAGTAAATAGTGTTAAGGGGAGGTTTTTAAGTTAGTTCGCTAGACTTCCATCAAGCTTAGGGTTAACATTACAACCCCTAGACCCCCTTTCAAGATAAATTTGTAAATTTTTCGGTAGAAAAATTTCCCGGCCGAAGGCCGGTTCCTCTTAAATTACAGGCTCGCTCTCGCTCGCCTGGAAAAATCGACACTTAAATGGCACGAAAAGTCTTAAAACTGACAGAAATGGGGCGAAAGTTCTTAAAATCGCCAAACTAATGGGGCGAACGTCTTAAAATATAAAAAACAATGGGGCTGAACATGAGGGAGAAAGGGGTCCAGAATAAAATCCCTCAAGTGGAAATCTCCCCTTATTAAGTGAGATAGTTCGAAGCCTATTAATTTTCAGCCTATTAAGTTTAAGTCTAAAAAAATATATGCATCAATAATAACACGATATAGTAGCCTAATAAAATATGGGACTACTTAAGGGGAGATTTCCACTTGAGGGATTTTTTTCTGGACCCCTTTCTCCCTCATGTTCAGCCCCATTGCTTTTGATATTTTAAGAAGTTTGCCCCATAATTAAGAACTGTCGCACCATTTCTGTCAATTTTAAGACCTTTCATGCAATTTAGGTGTCGATTTTTTCCTGGCGAGCGATAGCGAGCCTATAATTTAAGAGCAACCGGCCTTTGGCCGGGAAATTTTTCTACCGAAAAATGTACACATATATCTTGAAAGGGGGTCTAGAGGGTGTAATTTTAAGGTTGGTTTAGGGAACTAACTAAAAACCTCCTCTTAAATACATGCATTCCAATGTTTATATTTGCAGAAGAAAATCGTAACAAGTTCGCCAACTTCTGTCAACAACTGTACAGTCGGCCTAATAAGTGATGGCTCGGCACCAAGTATGTTTTGATCAATAATTGGCATCAGCAATATTTACACATGATGTCTTCTTTTTGAGTGAGATATACACCCATGTTCCTACACTTACCCACCCTATTCAACATCTGACAGACATTAATACAGCACAGAGCAAGCCAAACGCAATGCCAGCTGAGACACGACTTATTAGACCGACTGTACATCCTGCTCACTATTGGAGTTTGGCGTCAGGGATATATTGGATAGTTTTAGACCGACTTATTAGACCGACTGTACATCCTGCTCACTATTGGAGTTTGGCGTCAGGGATATATTGGATAGTTTTAGACCGACTGTACATCCTGCTCACTATTGGAGTTTGGCGTCAGGGATATATTGGATAGTTTTAGACCGACTTATTAGACCGACTGTACATCCTGCTCACTATTGGAGTTTGGCGTCAGGGATATATTGGATAGTTTTAGACCGACTTATTAGACCGACTGTACATCCTGCTCACTATTGGAGTTTGGCGTCAGGGATATATAGGATAGTTTTAGACCGACTTATTAGACCGACTGTACATCCTGCTCACTATTGGAGTTTGGCGTCAGGGATATATTGGATAGTTTTAGACCGACTTATTAGACCGACTGTACATCCTGCTCACTATTGGAGTTTGGCGTCAGGGATATATAGGATAGTTTTAGACCGACTTATTAGACCGACTGTACATCCTGCTCACTATTGGAGTTTGGCGTCAGGGATATATTGGATAGTTTTAGACCGACTTATTAGACCGACTGTACATCCTGCTCACTATTGGAGTTTGGCGTCAGGGATATATTGGATAGTTATCCCCCCTTGGCTTATGTGGTCTTCACTTATTGTGGGTGATGATGTCAGCCTATTTGACCAGCTTTACTTATTACGATGTTAAGTTACGTCAGCATTAAACTACCTAACATAAGCTTACCTTCGATCTAGTTTCCGATACCGATGCGAAAGAGCCTCAAAATAGTATGACAAATAACCTTGCTCATCGAAAATTGCCGGAATATGCGTTCGTGTGACACCCCCTTTATGTTGCTGTCACACGAGCCTATTTTCCAGACATTTTTGATGAGCATGCAACACGACTATTATATATATATATATATATATATATATATATATATATATATATATATATATATTATATATATATATATATATATATATATATATATATATATATATATATGCGTATGATCGTTTATACGCATACAATATGCGTGTATGGGAGTGTTAATGTGTCTCATTTCCATGATACCATTTTATATACGTGCATCATGTGTATGTATGTGTGTGTGTGTGTATGTGTATGCATAAATGTGTGTGTCTGTATGTGTGTGTTTCTATGTGCATAAATATGTGTGCGTGTGTGTGTGCATAAATGTGTGTACGTGTGCGTGTATGTGTGATACCACTTCCTCATTACCGCCAGTCGGTCATTACGGAGTCTCCTCTCTATAGTCCTCACAAATTGGGACTGCAGGTGACGACAGGTAAATGATGTGTGTGTGTGTGTGTGTGTGTGTGTGTGTGTGTGTGTGTGTGTGTGTGTGTGTGTGTGTGTGTGTGTGTGTGTGTGTGTGTGTGTGTGTGTGTGTGTGTGTGCGCGCGCGAGTGCATATATGTGATTATACGTGTATTTATCCTACCAATGATGTTACAAATTGATAACCAAATATTTCTCTTTCTTCCTCACAGAGAGGAGCTGAGAGTGGCGCTGGCTGAGAGAGTAGCTGGGACAACATCACCTCCCTTCCCCACTCCCAGACACCCCTATCCTATTCCTAGCAACCTAAAAATAATCTATTGTACACTCAAATATCTTCCTAGCAACCTCAAAATGATCCCCTGTATACTCAAATAGCTTCCTTACAACCTCACAATTAAACACTGCAAACTCAAAATTTCTCCCTGATAACTTCCATATTTTTCCTCGTATCTTCAAAATATTTCCAATATTCTAAAAACATTCAAATATACATTAGATAATAATAACATATACAACTCCCAATAGATTCTAGTTTTAGTGTCTGAAATCGCAGAATCTTTCCAAACTGCCTTCACGAACATTGAAGTTCTGAACTATTTGCCTAGTGTAATCTCAACTAATTTACCAATCCTAGACAATAAGCTCTAAACTCCAAAGGCATAGGCTGTAAGTTGATGATTTAATTTGTCTTAGTAAAAATCCAAGCACTTAGCATACTCGAGCAACTGCCAATCCTACTTACAACATCATTTCCGTTCTCAATCCAAACCAGATCCTTATACGTTGTCAGCAACCTCCTATGAATTAAAAGTCTACCTGAGTCTTTTACTGTATTTCTCATTTCTCAACTTATTCTTCCTCTATCCATATTACTCTACTCTCCTACTTTACTCCAGCTATCAGTCAGTCAGTCAAGTTTTAGGGCAGTCAAAATAGATGTCCTAATTATATTTCCAGCAACCATAAACTGTCACAGAAAATTTTACTCCACATCTAACCAACCAGATATATTTATAGATGCGCTCACTCTGGTCGTAGACTTTGCCCTCATTAAAAGGGGATTCCAGTCACCTTTCTCTTTCACAGCCTCAGCCTGCTTTTTGCTATCCTTTCCTTCCACTTTCCCTGGAATTAAGTCCTGGCCACTTGGCTATGCCACCTATATCTATGTAAATCTAGTTAGTTTCTACAGTCTTGTCTTCCGAGAGCTAGAAACATGTTCAGTAAATTTACCTCGGTCTCAGTCCATGGTTCGATTCCTTGACTACATTCTGTCTTAATACCCCCCACCCCCCACTCCCACACACTCACTTACTCTCTCTCTCTCTCTCTCTCTCTCTCTCTCTCTCTCTCTCTCTCTCTCTCTCTCTCTCTCTCTCTCTCTCTCTCTCTCTCTCTCTCTCTCTCTCTCTCTCTCTCTCTCTCTCTCTCTCTCTCTCTCTCTCTCTCTCTCTCTCTCTCTCTCTCTCTCTCGTTTCGTGGCAAAGTCAATGATTCAATGTTCATGTCTGATACAATCTGAGCCTAGTACCATCATGTTCTGTTGCAAATCCTAACTACTATTAATTTGCCAAGTCCCAGTCGATATTTTAAGTCACATCACACATTTTTAGTCCCAGTTCACACTTTCCGTCTCCGCCCATTCCATAGGGGTATTCACAGTATAAACACTCAATCTCCATTCTCAATCCCATTCAGCAATCCCCTATCTATATTCCTAGTCCCAGAAAACAGTCCCAATTCCAATCAACAGTCCCAATTCCAATCAACAGTCACAGTCCCAGAAAACAGTCCCAATTCCAATCAACAGTCACAGTTCCAGAATACATTCCTAATTCCAATCAACAGTCACAGTCCCAGAAAACAGTCCCAATTCCAATCAACAGTCACAGTCCCAAAATACAGTTCCAATTCCAATCAACAATCCCAGTCTCAAAATACAGTTCCAATTCCAATCTACAGTCCCAGTCCCAAAATACAGTTCCAATCACAATACACAGTCCCAGTCCCAGTCTAATCCCAGTCTACAGTACATACTCAGTCCCAGAATTCACTCCCAATCCTAGTCTCTATTCTCAGCCCTATCCTTCAGTCCCAGTTCAGGCTCATCCTACAGTCCCCTTCCCTACACTCTACATACTCAGCCCTAGCCTACAGTCCCAAGCCCTGTCTACAACTCAGCCCTATCCTTCAACCCCATCCTACAATCCCAACTCAGCTCCTTTTAGCCCCATCTTACAATCCCAACTCAGCCCCTTCAGACCCATCCTAGTATTAACTCAGCCCCATTTTACAGTCCCAACTCAGCCCCATCTTACAGTCCCAACTCAGCCCCTTCAGTCCCATCTTACAGTCCCAACTCATCCCCCTCTTACAATACAAACTCAGCCCCCTTCAGTCCCATCTTATAATCCCAACTCAGCCCCTTCAGCACACTCTTACAATCCCAACTCAGCCCTCTTCAGTCCCAACTCATCCCCATCTTACAATCCCAACTAATCCCCTTCAGTCCTATCTTGCAATCCCAACTCAGCCCCATCTTACAATCCCAACTAAGCCCCTTCAGTCCTATCTTGCAATCCCAACTCAGCCCCATCTTACAATCACAACTCAACCCCTTCAGTCCCATCTTAGTCTCAACACAGCCCCCTTCAGCCCCATCTTACAGTCCCAACACAGCCCCCTTCAGTCCCAGCCCTACAGTGAACCAAGAACAGAAGCTAGCCAGCCCCATCTCCGAGCCAACGTAGGAGCCTTGTCTTAAGTTACGCATAATTGGGGCTGCCACAAAACACCGCCGAAGAAAACGAGAACCAGGAAAAACTAGACGCGCATAGAAAACGAGAACCAGGAATAACTAGACGCGAATAGAAAAAGACGAGAACCACAGGAAAAACTAGGCGCGCATAGAAAACGAGAACCAGGAAAAACTAGACGCCAATAGAAAACGAGAGCCAAGGAAAACTAGACGCGAATAAGGGGAGGCAGCGGTAAATTTAATAGGAATATATATCGCAAACAAGGAGAGCATTAAGGGGGCCCACCTCGGTTTTGTTTTCTCTTTCTCTGGGTTGTATTCATTCGGCCCCATTCAGACTACTGTTTTAAGACGTTTATCCCCATCCAGTGTCGATGTATTCCTGGCGAGCGGTAGCGAGCCATCATATTTAATAAAATGTTTTTAACAGCAGGCTAAATTTGTACATTTTTCGATAGAAAAATGTCTCCGGCGAAGCCAGATTTCTCCATACAATGCTGGCTCGCTATCGCTCGCCAGGAAGAAATCGACACCTGGATGGGGATAAACATCTTAAAACAGTTGGCTGACTGGGGCCGAATGGATACAAGCCAGAAAAAGAGAGAAAAGGAGAGGAAAAAGTGAGAACAAAAAGCAGGTCACCCCCCTTAAGAGAGATGCAACGTGATAGAGTGATTACAATATGAAGGGAGGGGGGGGGGGGGTGACCTGTTTTGGTTCTGTCCTTTTCTATCTTTCTCTGGCTTGTATCCATTCGGCCCCATTCAGCCTACTGTTTTAAGACGTTTATCCCCATCCAGGTGTCAATTTTTTACTGGCGAGCGGTAGCGAGCCAGCATATTTTTTATTTTTGTTTGACAGGAGGCTAAATTTGTACATTTTTCGATAGACAAATTTCTCCGGCGAAGCCGGATTTCTTCATATAATGCTGGCTCGCTATCGCTCGCCAGGAAGAAATCGACACCTGGATGGGGATAAACGTCTTAAAATAGTTGGCTGAATGGGGCCGAATGGATACAAGCCAGAGAAAGAGAGATAAGGAGAGAAAGAGAAAACAAAAAGCCGGTGACCCCCCTTAAAGAAGTAACGAATACAGAAGGGTAACTAACGCCCAATTAGACAAACAAACTGGGCTAAATAGTGCATAGAACATTAACATCAATAACAGTGTAGCCAACCTAGATATCAACCCATTACTGTAGCTACTTACGATACCAATTTCATATAATTTCACATATTTTCTTTAATAATGATTATGTTTTAAGTAGAGTGGAACAGCATGATTGGTTGAGGGGAGACGGACCTTTTTTTCTATTAATTTATTTATTCTTTTATTTCTTAGTTTTCTCGCTAGACCTCCATCAAGCTTAGAAAAACACCCCCTAGACCCCCCTTTAAAATAAATGTGTACATTTTTCGGTAGAAAAATGTCCCGGCCGATGGCCGGTTCCTCTTAACATTTCAGGCTCGCTATCGCTCGCCAGTAAATAATCGACACCTAAATGGCATGACAGATCTTAAAATTGACAACGAAATGGGGCAAAAGGTGTTAAAATCGCCAAACTAATGGGCCGAACGTCTTATAATCTCAAAACAAATGGGGCTTAACACGAGGGAGAAAGGGTACCAGAAAAACGACCCATCTCCCCTTAACCTCAACAGCCCATCAGCCTCACCTTAAGAATTTAGACCAATAGTAAAATAACCAACTCTTTTCATAAACTAATCGATAAATTAGAACTCTGAACAGACCATTAATAATATTGTCCTACCATTAAGACATATTAATATTGTCCTACCATTAAGACATATTCGTTTAAGTGGTACATTGACGAGACACAATAAATGGAAGGAAGGAGTGGAAAGAAGAGAGAATAAGAGATGCAATGAATAAGGGAAGAGGTGGAGAGCGAATAAAAACCAGAGAAAACAAAAACAAACAAACAAGTGGCGTAAAGAAGGGAAACCAATAAAGAAGTGAAATAAAGAAGTGAACCAAATAAGGAAGTGGGAAAAAGGGGATTGTAAGAACGAAGGAAGTGGTATAAATAAAGTAAGTGGAGGAACGAAGGAAGTGGTATTTATAAAGTAAGTGGAGGAACGAAGGAAGTGGTATAAAGTAAGTGGAGGAACGAGGGAAGTGGTATACAGTAAGTGGAAGAACGAGGGAAGTGGTATATAGTAAGTGGAGGAACGAAGGAAGTGGTATAAAGTAAGTGGAGGAACGAAGGAAGTGGTATAAAGTAAGTGGAGGAACGAGGGAAGTGGTATACAGTAAGTGGAGGAACGAAGGAAGTGGTATAAAGTAAGTGGAGGAACGAGGGAAGTGGTATACAGTAAGTGGATGAACGAGGGAAGTGGTATAAAGTAAGAGGATGAATGAGGGAAGTGGTATACAGTAAGTGGATGAACGAGGGAAGAGGTATAAAGTAAGTGGATGAATGAGGGAAGTGGAGTAAATTAGAGGAAGTCTAAGGAGGGAGTAGGAAGTAAAAATATAGAAGAAATTGGAAGGAAACCGAATAGCGAACACAGTATATCTCAATACAAATATAATAAAGACGTAAATGGAAGAGAGCAAACAGAACAATAGCGAATATAGAATAACTGGAATAATAACAGACTATAGCAATAAGTAAAATAACAACACAGAATAGCGAATATGGAATAACTGGACTAAATAACAGAATAGAGACGAAAGTAGAATAAAGCAAAAAGGCCAAGAACGAAACAACCGCAATAAAGCACACAGAGAAGTAAAGGAAATCGAAAGACGAAAGTGGAATAAAGCAAAAAGGCCAAGAACGAAACAACCTTAATAAAGCACAGAGAAGTAAAGGAAATAGGAAGAGTGGCGTTCGTTGTGTTTCCCTGCCGCTTCGCCACCCCCTGAATTGAGACACTGATTCGGCCGCCTCTGTGTACTAACTTTTTCAACAATTCCTCCAAGTTTGGTTGTTGAGGGTTAGAATTTAATTTTCTCCCTAAAATCTTTGACGTGAGGAAGAGTGTGGAAGAGTGTGTGAAGGAGAAGGAAGAGTGTGTAGAAGAGTGTGTGAAGGAGGAGTTAGAGTGTGTGTGAAGGAGGAGGAGTGTGTGAAGGAGGAGGAAGAGTGTGTGAAGAAGGAGGAAGAGTGTGTGTAGGAGGAGAAGTGTGTGAAGGAAGAGGAAGAGTGAGGAGTGTGAGAAAGAGGAGGAGGAGGTAGAGGGTGTGAGGTGGGAGAGGAAGTAAATGAGGAAGGCTGGAAACTGAAAAAGACGATTTAATTCCCGAAGACTTTTTTAAGATCTTCAAAATCCGGCCTCTTTTCATCAAGTTCATGCAAATATCCACAACCAATCATCTAATTCTCTAATGCAACCGACATATACTCATCTAATTCTCTAATGCAACCGACATATACTCATCTAATTCTCTAATGCAACCGACATATACTCATCTAATTCTCTAATGCAACCGACATATACTCATCTAATTATCTAATGCAACCGACATATACTCATCTAATTCTCTAATGCAACCGACATATACTCATCTAATTCTCTAATGCAACCCACATATACTCATCTAATTCTCTAATGCAACCCACATATACTCATCTAATTCTCTAATGCAACCCACATATACTCATCTAATTATCTAATGCAACCGACATATACTCATCTAATTCTCTAATGCAACCGACATATACTCATCTAATTCTCTAATGCAACCCACATATACTCATCTAATTCTCTAATGCAACCGACACATACTCATCTAATTCTCTAATGCAACCGACATATACTCATCTAATTATCTAATGCAACCGACATATACTCATCTAATTCTCTAATGCAACCCACACATAATCATCTAATTCTCTAATGCAACCCACATATACTCATCTAATGCAACCCACATATACTCATCTAATTCTCTAATGCAACCCACACATAATCATCTAATTCTCTAATGCAACCCACATATACTCATCTAATTCTCTAATGCAACCGACACATAATCATCTAATGCAACCGACACATAATCATCTAATTCTAACTCCTACAGCTACCTACGTGCATATAAAAAATCTACATTAACTTTTCTCATTGTAAACGCCAGCCCAAAACGTTTCCCTCAGTGAGAACACCACTCAAAACGTTATCCGCACTGAAAACACCTTCCATATTAGTAATAAAGTTGTCCTCACTCGCAGTTCATCCACCCTAATGACGTCCTTTCTAAGCTGAAAACAAAACAATCGTTAGAAATGCGTGTTTGGTAGATCGAAAGAGTTACCCGAGTCACCAGTGTTAAACCATGACTCCGAACGCTCCTTAAAAAATAAAACAGACAAATAAATAAATAGTAACGGAAGAAACACAAACTAAAAATCGCTTAGAGGTAGCAACAGGAAAATAGAACCAATACAGTTTCCGAAGGACTAAAAGTGATCATCAAGTCACATCCAAACCTCTCTCACAACCAAATTGCCAACTAAATCACCACAACATCACCACGACTTGTTAAGGAACTCACCACACATCCACCATGCTGCCTCCTAGACTACGAATTCTGCTCCTCCTTGGACTGGGTGAGTACAATTCTTTCTCATATATAATATATATATATATATATATATATATATAAATTAACTTCACATTATTTAATTTAGCCATGATTAATTGTATGCATTATACAGTTACGTGTTACAATATTACTTTAGGTAGGTTTAATTAATACATGAGGATTTGATACCGTATGGTATATATGTCCTCTACTCTGTTATACATATTATTAAACATACTAGGAATCCACCTCCCCTTCTAGACTTCACCTACTCGACGAGACAGCGAAAGGGGCGAGGGAACACGAAAGTGGTCCCGGACCCTGAGAATTGGAACTTTAATTGTCGTTTCTGTCAAGTTATATAGGTCACTTGTTTGGTAATATAATTTGGCATCAGTATTATACAAAAATGAAATAGAAAATGAAAGGATTGTTAGCGTACATTAAAGTAATTATTTTGTTCAACACATAAAGCAAGCAACGGTCGCTCTTCTAAAATGGCATACTTAAGAAAGGGAAATGGGGTGAGACCTTCTGTTGTAGTAGTAGTAGTAGTAGTAGTAGTAGTAGTAGTAGTAAGAGTGGTGGTGGTGGTGGTAGTAGTAGTAGTAGTAGTAGTAGAAGGAAGAGGAGGAGGAGGTATTGTTGGTGGTAGAGGAGGAGGAGGAAGGAGGAGAAGGATCAAGAGGAGGAGGAGGGAGAGAAGGAGGAGGAGGAGGAGGAGGAGAAGGATCAAGAAGAGGAAGATAAATAAAAACACCACCAACAACAAGTCTACCAACGAGCATAAAAACACCTGCCGGGGATAATCAAGAAGAAAAAAAAAAAAAAAAAAAAAAAAAGGAGGGACAAATAATTAGGAGGGGGAATGTGTAGGGAGAGAGAGAGAGAGAGAGTGAGAGAGAGAGAGAGAGAGAGAGAGAGAGAGAGAGAGAGAGAGAGAGAGAGAGAGAGAGAGAGAGAGAGAGAGATTTACATAGATTTACTAGATACACTGGCCACACAGACCTTACGATCCAAACGAGGTGGTCAGGACTTAATTCTAGTAGAGATGGCATATCCGATAGAAAAGGAAAGTTGAAGGAAAGGATAGAAAAGAAGAAGGCTCTCTCCCCACCCTCCGTTCCCTCCAGCAATTGCCGTACATGAAAACGTTGGAAGTGATTAACCTTGCTGGGCTTCGAAATCCCCAGAAGGAATTTACAGGAAAGATTGGAAAAAAAGAAAGGGAAAACAAGAAAGGGAAAACAAAAAAGAAATTAAAAAATCATGCAACCCTTCGCCTTAGCAGCATGTACATTTTGGGGTTAATTGGAATCATCCAACCCATCACCCTTAGTAGTATGTACATATTTAGTGATGTTTATTATTCTTATTTTTTATTTGTGTATTATTTTTTTTCTTTTCTAACGCTCTCTTCAGCTGAACAAATAATAACGGTGATAATTACTGCCTACTCCATACCAATTTTCTGTGGTATGAGTCTAGATTTTTCTTAAATGTATCTATAGAGGAGCTGTCTATTACTTTATTTGGAAGTTTGTTCCACTCATCAATTACACTGTGAGTGAAGAATTGTTTTGTTGTATCAAGATTCGATCTCCGACCTAATAATTTTAAATTGTTTCCTCTTGTAGATGTGTCTTCGGCTTTTTTAATAACTTATCTAGATTAATGTTACTGAATCCTTTTAGAATTTTAAAACACTCTATCAATTGGCCTCTCATCCTTCGTTTCTTAAGTGAAAATAGATCAAGTTCTCTCAGTCTTTCATCATATGATTTATTTCTCAATGAAGGGATTAGCTTAGTGGCTCGCCTTTGCACAGATTCCAATTTTTTAACATCCTTTATGAGGTGAGGGGACCAAAACTGCACAGCATATTCGAGGTGCGGTCTCACCATACTTTTGTATAAGGGCAAAACTATGTCTTTGCTGTGATAGTGGAAGTTTCTTCTGATGAAACCTAGTGCCCTGTTTGCTTTGTTTGCAGCCGCTGTGCATTGATTGGAAGATTTTAAGTTTTCGTTTATCAGCACTCCCAAGTCTTTTATTTGTGTTACATTTTTTATCTTTTCTTCATTCATAAAGTGTTCATATTTATTGTTTTTAGAACCTATTTGCAATATCTGACATTTATTTACATTAAACGGCATTTTCCACTTCTCCGACCATTCTGTGACTTTATTTAAATCAGCTTGAAGGTTTATTCTATCACCTTCGGAAATTATTGCATTACCTATCTTCGTGTCATCCGCGAATTTGGAAATTAGATTATTTATGCCATTATCTAGATCATTGATATATATTATGAACAACACTGGTCCCAATACTGAGCCTTGGGGGACTCCACTAGTTACTTGGCTCCATGTTGATTCCACACCGTTGATAACTACTCTTTGCTTTCTTTCACTTAGCCAGTTTTTAATCCAATCATACGTTTTGCCCTGTATTCCTATGTCTCTTATTTTCTGTAATAATTTATCGTGCGGGACCTTGTCGAAGGCTTTTTGAAAGTCTAGATACACTATATCGAGGCTTTTGGTGAAGTCATTTAGTTTGTATAGGCTGTCATAAAATTCTATTAAATTAGTTAGGCATGATCTCTTTGCTCTGAATCCGTGTTGACTATTGTTAATAAGAAAATAAGAGAAATAAAATAATAAGAGAGAGAGAGAGAGAGAGAGAGAGAGAGAGAGAGAGAGAGAGAGAGAGAGAGAGGGGGGGGGGGGTCATTGGTCTCAGCGGTAATATTCAAGAAAATTGGTCGGTCTTAAACCTCCTCCCTGTTGTCCAATTTTCTTCCTCCTCCCTCCTCCCTTCCTCCCTCCCTCCCTCCCTCCCTCCCTCCCTTTCTCCTTTTCAATTCTTTGTTCTTGGTTCTTTTCTGGGTGTTTCTTGGGTCTTTAATTTATATCTTATTGGGTATTTTAATTCTGATTTAGTTTATTTTAATTCGTATTTCTCGGTATTTTTTTTATATAATTATTTGAACGTTAGGAAATATATGTAATATATTTCCTAGCAGGTCCATTCCGATTTCTAGGTACTTTTTACTTATACATTTTGAAAATCTCGTTGATTTGCAATTTCATGGTAATTCCATATATTTCTTGGTGTAATCATTGATACTAGTCTCTGCCTTATATAATGAAAGAAGAGCAAACTGAGATTGAGGGAATATCCCAAACTCCAAAATTCATAAACATATAATTATATATATATGTTTGTAATTGTATATAATTTTGCAACACGTAAGGGCAAATAATTAGTACTCTAATAGCTAATTAAAAAAAAAAAAAAAAAAAAAATGCCTTAATATACTGTAGATTATGTAGTATGGCAAACAAGAATTTATTTTATTTTATTTATTTATTTATTTATTTTGTATTCAGCTATTATATTACTAATTATTTGCCCTTTCGTGTTGCAAAATTATATATAATTATAATTTGCCTGGACAATAATTGTGAAAATAGTATTAATGCGGGATAGTAACAAGAAGTGAAGTGTATTTGAAGTTAAGGGGGCCCACCTCGCCTTTTCTCTCTTCCTCTCCCTCTCTCTTTGGATTTTATCCATTCGACACCATTCAGCCTACTGTTTTAAGACGTTTACCCCCATCCAGGTGTCAATATTTTCTTGGCGAGCGGTAGCGAGCCAGCATATATGTTTTTGTTTTAACAGCAAGCTAAACTTTTACATTTTTCGATAGAAAAATTTCTCCGGCGAAGCCGGATTTCTCCATACAATGCTGGCTCGCTATCGCTCGCCAGGAAGAAATCGACACCTGGATGAGGATAAACGTTTTAAAACAGTTGGCTGAATGGGGCCGAATGGATACAAGCCAGAGAAAGAGAGAAAAGGAGAGAAAGTAAAACAAAACAAAACGGTGACCCCCCTTAACCTGGCAGACATGGGTAACGGTGCCTTTCTAGTCATTGGTATAGGCCTCTCTTCCTTATAGTCTAGTTAATATTGGGTGTTTTTATTCAGCTTAGGAATGATATATGGAGTCCGAGTTTTAACTATACACGTCCCTCCTAAGCTGCGTAAAATCGTCTAATAATAGCTAATATATAATGGAAACAGTACCACGTATATTCTATATTTTTATTAATTTCACCACAACACCAAACACCTCCAATGAAATTAATGAAAGCATGTATGTGATCCAGCGGGATTCGAACCTGGGTTATCACACACAGATTTGTAGACACTCTATCCATTACACCACCAGGACGGTTAAAGGTTTATGCAAGAATGAACAGACAAATAATGAATGTAGCAATGCAGAGAATAAGTGCTGGTCCGAAAAGGAAAGACAGAATGAATGGCTAGACAATTGAAACTCGTGAAAAATAGTATATTCGGAAGTTATGTAATAAGGCGAAAGCATCAATTGCAAGCAAACACTGAAATTTTGCATAAACTAGGCGAGACAAATGGAGAAAAAAAAATGAAAAAATTAATGAGTGAATGAATGAATGAACGAATGAATTAATTAATGAATGAATAAATGAATGATGGATGGAGGGAAAAAGGGAGGGAGGGAGGGATTAATGAATGAATGAATGCATGAATTAATGGATGAATGAATGAATGCATGAATTAATGTATGAATGAACGGATTAATGAATGAATGCATGCATGCATGAATGAATGAATGGATTAATGAATAAAAAGGACGGGTGTATAAATGAATGAACGAATGAATGTAGGAAGGAAAATGAAGGAAGGATGAAAGGAAGTAAGGAAAGAAAGAAAGAAAAAAGAAAGACAGGGAGGAGAGGCAAGAAACGACTGGACAAAGAAAGACAATAATAACTCAAAATATGAACAAAGTATCATAAACATTGGGGAGAATAATAGAAAGTTCCAATATCTATTAATGACCATATTAAGGGGGATGGGCCGGTTTTCTGGACCACTTTCTCCCTCATGTTTAGCCCCATTAGTTTTCAGATGCTAAGATGTTTGCCCCATTAGTTAGTCGATTTTAAGACATTTTGCCCCATTTCTTCGTCAATATTTAGACCTTTCGTGCTATTTAGGTGTAGATTTTTCCCCTGGCGAACGATAGTGAGCCTGTAATGTTGGAAGAACCGGCCTTCGGCCGGAACATTTTTCTACCGAAAAATGTACAAATTAATCTAGAAGGGGGATCTAATGGATGTTTTTATTTATTTTTGATGGAGGTCTAGGGAGGAAACTAGAAAAATAATGAATACATGCAAAAATCGCCCAAAAAGTGAACCATCTCCCCTTACACAGAAAGCCAAAAATAAACACGAAAAAGCTGAAACAGAGAAAAAAGACCCAGCTCTGAAGTAGTGAAGAATGAAAGAAATAGTACAGTGAATGAATGAAATAGTACAGTGAATGAAGAACAAGAATAATTGATAATTGACCACAACAGGTATTACAGAAGTGGATGACAAAAAAAAAAAAAAAAAAAAAGAGAGTGGGAGGGAATATAAGATGGAAAATCAATATTGGCCAGATTAGAAAAAGAGGGAGAAAAAGTTATGAATATATATATATATATATATATATATATATATATATATATATATATATATATATATATATATATATATATATATATACAGATATATATATATATATATTATGGTGGCGCCATTCAGAGAGAGAGAGAGAGAGAGAGAGAGAGAGAGAGAGAGAGAGAGAGAGAGAGAGGTGTTAGCAGGAGGCGAATATTTTTAAAAAGCACCATGAATTAATTATCAGTGAATGATGGTGGCGTTATTCATGTGCGTGTGCGTGCGTTCGCGTGTGTGTGTGTGTGTATATATATGTGTGTGTGTGTGTGTGTGTGTGTATCTGCAAAGTGTGTGTTGATGTGCACTTAAAATAAGCACATATTTACTTATGTGTGTGTGTGTGTGTGTGTAAGCTTGTGTGTAGTTAGTTTTGTTTTTCTTTCTTTTTTCTATATTTCAACTTATTCCCTCTCGTGCATAGGCTGAGAGCCTGTACATTCAACTGCTGCCCGTGAGGTCTCGTTCCAGTCTAGGGAGTGAGACATGTGAATCACTTAGAGCTGCAACCAGCCTTTGCCAGCTTGCGTTCGCAAGATGCACGGCGCTTGGTTGCCCACTCACGGCTCGAAGCAGCCCCATCTCTGGAGCTGCCTCGCCTTCGTGTTTCACTGTCTCACACCCTAGATTCTCGCACCTATAGGCATATTTTGAATACATGGGAATATTCATACAGTACTATTTAATCAGGGAACAATGAGGGTATTTTCTTGGCGTTTCGGTGGGCTTTGTGATACTAGGTAGGTACAGCACCAATTCCATCCCAATAATATCTTCCTATTGATACATCGGGTTAAGCTAAGTTAAGCTAATGATACTAAATATAATCTACCACAACGTGTTCTGGCTGGTTTCAGACTTTGAGCCAATCATAGTAGGGTACTTGTGTGTTTAAGGGGGGATGGCCCGGTTTTCTGGACCACTTTCTCCCTCAGGTTTAGCCCCATTAGTTTTCAGATGTTAAGATGTTTGCCCCATTAGTTAGTCGATTTTAAGACCTTTCGCCCCATTTCTTCGTCAATATTTAGACCTTTCGTGCTATTTAGGTGTCGATTTTGTTTCCCCTGGCGAACGATAGTGAGCCTGTAATGTTGGAAGAACCGGCCATTGGCCGGCCATTCTACCGAAAAATGTACAAATTAATCTAGAAGGGGGACCTAATGGATGTTTTTTTAAATTTGATGGAGGTCTAGGGAGGAAACTAGAAAAATAATGAATACATGCAAAAAAACGCCCAAAAAGTTAACCAACGAATAATGTTATATATGAGTATACCCACTCACCAGAAGGCTCTAAGCGTCAGTTTACTAACTTTGGGGAAAGAGTAATAAACGTTTGATAAATATAAATAAACTAACAAAAGTTGACAGAATGACATTTGAGAAGGAGTACTTTATTGACAACTTTTTCGTATAGAGCTTCATTGGCCTGATGAAGCTCTATGCCAAACGTTGTTAATAAGTGTTTCTTCTCATACGGTGCATGTATTCAAAGTTTGATAACATGGAAATGGTCATAGCTCTTTAACAAAAAATATTACTCTTCATCTTATTGTCATGCATACAAAAAAAAATCAACTTAAGCTAATACATTGTTAGTTTATGAACCAAACATTAATACAAGAATAGGAATGAACGGAGAATGTTAGTGAATAAATGAGTGTAAACGCGGTCGTTTGGGAGAGAGGGTCATGCCCAGTTGGACTAGATAATAGTTCGTCAGGCGCCTGGCCCGGGGAGCTGGTAGTAATGAAGGGTACGCCTGGAAGCATGGTGGGCGGGCTTGTGGTGGCGTCTCCGCTGCGGGTCTATCTATCTATCTATCTATATGCTTAGGCCCAATCCCCATTTTGGGGGTAGCTGACTCAAGACAGAGCAAGACCAGGGAAAACACAAAAACAACATAAAACAACGAATAAACAGATAAAAAACACAAATACACACACATCTAGGTCACCCAGGAGAAGACCCAGAGACCAGGGCCACCAAGGTCGCTCCAGCACTCCCCCGGCCCCCGACCACCCGGAGAGGTTCCGATCTCGGCAGGCAGACATGCAGCAGAGCCAAAGCCACAAGCCCTCCCACCACACTTCCAGGCGCACCCTTCATATTCATGCGGGTCTGTCTGCGGAAATCGGAGCTTCTCCGGGAGATCTGGGACCTGGGAATCTAGCTGGGGGACCCCAAATAGACCTGGGTTTCTGGGTGCTTCTCTTTGACGAATAGATGTGTGTGATTTTATGTTTTGTTTTGTTTTTCTGCTGTGTCGTGATGTCCATGTTCTGGCTCTATCTCGGGTCCACCCCCCCCCCCCCCCCACACACACACACCAAAAAAAACATACATACAACAATACATACATACATACAACAATCCAGGAATAATAATAATCATAAAAATTCATGTCTGCAGTAAATCAAGGTATGTATGTATAGGTCTATATCGACCCATTAGAATGATTAAACAATGGAGCAACTTGGTTGAGCCCAAGTACTTTTATCTTTTACTGTACTTCCCATTTCTCAACTGATTCTTCCTCTACCAAAACTCTCTAATCTCCTACTTTACTCAAGCCATCATTCATGCATCTGTCTATCCAATCAAGGTATCTATCTATATATCGATCTATCTATCTATCAATTAAATCGAGGTATCTATCTATATATCGATCTATCTATCTATCAATTAAATCAAGGTATCTATCTATATATCGATCTATCTATCAATCAAATCAAGGTATCTATTTATATATCGATCGATCTATCTATCTATCTATCTGTCTATCCATCTATCAATCCCTCCATCGGTTCAGTTGTGTTGGTGTGACAGAGAGCTTCAAGGCCCCAGGATCCTAATGGTAAGCAAACTGGCAGTGAGGGATGCTGATCATCTCTCCAACCCGCAGCAAAGATTTCAATTTTTTTATTCATCGATAAAAAAAAAAAAAAAAAAAAAAAAAATCTTAGACCCTCCTTCAAGCTAAAAATAATTATAAACCCCGATCACTAGACCAATCTTCAAGCTAAATTTGTACATTTTTCGGTAGAAATAGGTCCCGGCCAAAGGCCGGTTCCTTTTACGTTACAGGCTCGCTGCCGCTCGCCAGGAAAAAATCGACACCTAAATGGTACGAAAGGTCTGAAAATTGATAGAAATGGGGTGAAAGTTCTTAAAAACGCCAAACTAATGGGGTAAACGTCATTAAATCTCGAAAGCAATGGGGCTAAACATGAGGGAGACAGGGGTCCAGAACAGAGAGCTTGAAGGGACCAGATGATCCTAATGGTAAGCAAACTGGCAGTGAGGGATGCTGATCATCTCTCCAACCCGCATCAAGGTGGATTCCCATTTTTAGATTTTTTTTATTCAATTTTCGATTTTTTTTTTAAAGTTTCGCTATAAAAAGAAGGGGACTGGAGTTCTCGAAAAGAGGCTTCAGTCCTGATGTTATTCTTGACTTACAGTAATAATCCAGAAGTCCTATTTTAACTAACTAGCTATAAGAACACCGCCCTAGACAGCATTTCAAGCTAAAAAAAGGAAGAAACACAATTATATACAGTATATATATATATATATATCCGATCCCCATACCAATCTTCAAGCTATATTTCTACATTTTTCGATACGAGAACAAAATAATAACATAATTTGCATGCTCGTCATCGCTCGCTGAAATAATTTGACAGTTGACACCGAATGGAGCGAAACGTCCTAATGATTAGCAAACCGGCAGTGAGAGATGCTGATCCAATCGCCTAATACTAATCAGAATAAACAGTGGAAATGCGGTTTTGTGCTATTTAAGAAGGATCTGTGGTAGTAAAAAGGGTTAAGGGGAGATTTCCACTTGGGGGATTTTTTTCTTGACCCCTTTATCTCTCATGTTTAGCCCCATTGCCTTTGATATTTTAAGACGTTCGCCCCATTAGTTTGGCGATTTTAAGAACTTTCGCCCCATTTCTGTCAATTTTAAGACTTTTCGTGCCATTTAGGTGTCGATTTTTTCCTGGCGAGCGATAGCGAGCCTGTAATTTAAGAGGTACCGGCCTTCGGCCGGGAAATTTTTCTACTGAAAAATGTACTGTACAAATTTATCTTGAAAGGGGATCTAGGGGGTGTAATTTTAAGCTTGATGGAGGTCTAAGCAACGCACTAGAAACCTCCCCTTAAGTACATCCAGCTCTTCACAGCATTCGTACCATGCTCAAGTCTAAGGAACTGTACACTCGGATACCATAATCTCTGACCCACATATAACAATTCCTGGATCCTCCTATGCTTTGCTGTGTGCAATGATAATTATCTGGATTGATTTTTTGATAGAACTTGCTTTTCAATAATTGATCACTTGCGAGTTTCAGGCTATAAGGAAGTTGGAGCCGTGAACATCGCTATTAAACAGAAATACAATAATAATTTAAGTTTCTGATGGATAAATGGGATGTTGAATTGGATATTAGAACATAATAATTGATATTGGTTCAGGAGTAATTTATCGAGAGGCCTTCCCTAGTGGTTAAGGCCCCATTAATTGCTCTTTCCATTCACATATGCATAGCCTACGTGAGTTGCAGTTGGGATGTGTGTACATGCATAGATTGATATGCAGGATTCAAAGTTGCATAATAAATCGTAGGCAGTGTCCACCATTCTTTAACTGCCTTCGTGGTGTAATGCATAAGGTGTTGATATTCGGTGTGAGCGTCCTGGGTTCGAATCCACGGACTGCCACATGTGTTTGTAATATTTCATTAATCGATTTTAGGAGTAGAGTTGGTTGTTGGATAGAACATAATAATATGTACTACGACCGTATTTTAGCCGTAAATTATATTAAATATCGTTGTCTACAGCGCCAACTTCCTTATAGAACGAAACTCGCAAGTCGGCAATTAGTATATACAGACATTTAGTTGATATATATATACAGATGTTTCTTCATAAATTAGTTTCCAGAGATATACTTCCATAATTAGAAATAGGTGCACTCCACGACTATTTATGAGTGGGCTAAAGACTATGGTATCCGAGTGTACATTAGCCTTAGGGGTGGGGGACTGGTAATGACCTGTACATTACCTGGGCTGACCTGACCGTAATCACCTGTCTTGTATTTATCCATCTTAGGTCGTGTGTCTGGCTGTCTGTCTTTTTTTGTTTTTCTTCTATAATTTCTTTCTCTCTTTCTTTATTTATTTATTTATTTTTCTTTCTTTCTTCCTTCCTTCCTTTTTTTCTTTCTTTTCATCTTTCTGTCTTTACTTCTTTCCTTCCTTCCTTCTTTTCTTCCTTTCTTTCTTTCTTTTTTTCTTTCTTTCTTTACTTCTTTCCTTCCTTCCTTCCTTCCTTCCTTCCTTCCTTCCTTCCTTCATTTCTTTCTTTCTGTCTTTACTTCTTTCTTTCTGTCTTTACTTCCGTCCTTCCTTCTTTCCTTCCTTCCGTCCTTCCTTCTTCCCTTCACCTCAATCCCCTTCTCATCGATCCGTTTTCGTAATACACCTTTCTTACTGTCTTTCTTTCTATCTCTCTCTCTCTCTCAACCTCATATATATACTGTACATACATACACATACACTTATCGTCTCTCTCGTTCGCACATACGCTCATTTACCTCTCTCCCTCTAATAATGGTCTAATAGATGCCAGAATATAATGAAAAGGACGTCCCCGGATCTGAATGAACATGAGAAGGAAAGCGAGGTCATTTACAACCTGAAATAGCATAGTTTTGGCCATTTTATCACTTCCAAGAACCTAATTTGAACCATAAACCATCATTTGATCTTTGCATGTACAGCTGCCCACATAAGTTCTGTTCCTGGTCGTGATCTTATATATAAAAGTAAAATTCGTATGAATGAATTGCGAGTGTGGTTTCTTTGAATTATCAGTTGACTACTCCGATGAGGCAACCCACTGCGTAAGATAATACACTCGTAATGCAATTATGCGCATTATATTTCCATGCGTAAGATTATAATTCAGTTTATAGCTATTTGCGATAACATTTCACTCATGAATTATAATGCTTTATTTTACGTTATAATTGAATTTCGTATTGTGTTATGGACCAAAACCTGTATATAAAAAAGTTAATATAAATTTAGTTGCGGTCAATAAATTATCTATCTATCTATCTATCTCTATGTACAAAGTTTTATGTAGCTTTTACGAAATAAAATATTGAGTCTGAGTCTATCTATCTATCTACCTACCTACTTATCTATCTATCTATCTATCTATCTATCTATCTATCTATCTATCTATAAGATCACAGAGGAACAGAAATTACGTAGGCAACTGTGCAATAATAAAGAGTAAAAATAATGGCTTTCGTTTGTCACCCTCCTGCTTGCAAGTGGAGATCACACACACGTTGGCTTCGTTGGGTGTGTGAGCGATTAGGCCAAGTACCGTAGGAAAACAAAAATCGGGTGGTCCTCTCGCTTGGTCGAGGGCCACTGTTGATAGTCCAGTGCTTGCTGTCCTTTCACCTCGGGACTGGGATAAAGGGAGATGGAACTGGGGCTATGGACTGGGAGAATATGAAGATAACTGGGAGAATATCAAGGGAACTGTGAACATGAACTGGGATATAAGTAGATATAACTGGTGAAATGGACTGGGGCAAAGGGAGATAGAACTGGGGATGTGGACTGGGGTAAAAATAACAAGATAACTGGGAAAATGAACTGGGGTAAAAGGTAAATAAAACTGGGGACATAGACTGGGATATGGGGAGAGAAAACTGTTAACATGTACTGGGGATATAGGTAGAGATAACTGGGGACATAGACTGGGGTATAGGGAGAGAGAACTGGGGAATATACTGGGGTATAGGGAGAGAGAACTGGTAACATGTACTGGGGTATAGGGAGAGATAACTGGTAACATGTACTGGGGTATAGGGAGAGAGAACTGGTAACATGTACTGGGGTATAGGGAGAGAGAACTGGTAACATGTACTGGGATATAGGGAGAGAGAACTGGGAGAATGAACTGGGATAAAGGGAGAGAGAACTGGTAGCATGAACTGGGGTATAGGGAGAGAGAACTGGGGACATAGACTGGGGTATAGGGAGAGAGAACTGGTAACATGTACTGGGGTATAGGGAGAGAGAACTGGTAACATGTACTGGGATATAGGGAGAGAGAACTGGTAACATGTACTGGGATAAAGGGAGAGAGAACTGGGAGAATGAACTGGGATAAAGGGAGAGAGAACTGGTAACATGAACTGGGGTATAGGAAGAGAGAACTGGTAACATGAACTGGGGTATAGGGAGAGAGAACTGGTAACATGTACTGGGATATAGGGATAATGAACTGGGATAAAGGGAGAGAGAACTGGTAACATGAACTGGGGTATAGGGAGAGAGAACTGGGGACATGCATTGCTTGATTTGTAAACCATATATAATTATTGTTTTCATTTTCTATGGTACTTATTTTACTAAGTTTATAGTCCATGGGTGACTTAAGGTTTTCAAGAATCTTTGAACAGGTACCAAGGGCAAAACAAATCTAAAATTAAAGTATTATATATCGTTGGAATTGCAACGCCCTGAACAATCCAAATATACCAGTTAACACCCTTCTGTACCGGTGACGTCTTTTCCATTATATCCTGGCAACTATTAGACGATTTTATTAAGCTTAGGAACGACGTCTGCCCATGAACAGGCTACAAACTATTTCAATTAATCCTTTAGCTACCATATATCTTTCCTAAGCTTCATAAAATTGTCTAAATGCAGCTCAAATCAAATGCAAAATACGTCACCGGTAATGAAGAGGTTAAAAGTGAAAATCCAAAATTATCATAAAGTTGGAACATGACTTGGGGTGGGGGGTGGGGGGGGGGGGGTAAAGGATGATGGAGGTCTACGCCGGAAACAATAAATACAAAAAATAATGGGCTCTCTTAAGTTTCCATAATTTATCATCAAAGTGTACAGTAGGCTTGGTCAGAATCGGGTTGTATAAATTAATTCCCAGCTGGGGCGGGATCGAACTATATGCAAAGTGACATTCCAAACATCGAACAGAGAATTAAAAAAACAAAAGTGCAGGCAATCAATCAACTGGTAATTGCTTGTCCATAATTCACTGCTTGGGTAGTGATCGTCAAGATGTGGGGGAATGGGGGGGGGGGGGGGTGAGGGAGGGGGGGGGGGGAAGTGGGGGAGTGAGGGGGAGGGGGTGGAGTGGGGGGAATAGTGGGGGAGTGAAGGAGAGGGTGAGGTAGGGAGAGGAGGGAAGAGTGGTGGGGGAGTGAGGGAGAGGGGGAAAGAGTGGTGGGGGAGTGGGGGTGAATGGCGGGGGAGTGAGGGAGAGGGGGTTGGAATGTGTAGTAGGTGATGGTGGGGAGTGAAGATATAGTGGTGGAGTGTGGGGAAGTGGTGAAGTGATTGTGAAGATTGAGGGGGTGGGAGAGGGGGAGTAGTGGTGGTGGAGTGATAAGAAAGGAGGGGTGAGGGAGTTGGTATACTGTATGTGAGATATATATATATATATATATATATATATATATATATATATATATATATATATATATATATATATATATACTGTATATATATTATATAATCTTCTCATGGTTGCCAGAATATAGTGAACAATAATTCACCGGCATTGAATGGCTTAATAAGATAAATATATAGACACATAGATAACGAGAGAGAGAGAGAGAGCAATCAATCATGGGGTTTGCATTTTCTTGAGTTTAGGCTGACAGGCGTTCACTCTATTCTTGTCTGTCTGTCTGTCTGTCTGTCTATTAACCCCTTGAGGATACGACGCGTTTTAGAGGTTTATTCTGACTATCATTAGACGATTTGCTATAGCTTAAGGGGAGATAGGCCGTATTACTAATTATCCAAGACACTCACAACCACTACCACACACTCACAATCCCCCCCACACACTCACAACACCCCCACACACTCACTAATTATCCAAGACACCCACTACCACACACTCACAAACAATCCCCCCCACACACTAACAACTCCCCCACACACTCACTAATTATCCAAGACACTCACAACCACTACCACACACTCACAATCCCCCCCACACACTAACAACATCCCCACACACTCACTAATTATCCAAGACACTCACAACCACTACCACACACTCACAACTCCCCAACACACTAACAACACCCCCACACACTCACTAATTATCCAAGACACTCACAACCACTACCACACACTCACAACTTCACCCACACACTCACTAATTATCCAAGACACTCACAACCACTACCACACACTCACAACTTCACCCACACACATTAACAACTCCCACACACTCACTAATTATCCAAGACACTCACAACCACTACCACACACTCACAACTTCCCCCCACACACTCACAACTTCCCCCCACACATTAACAACTCCCCCACACACTCACTAATTATCCAAGACACTCACAACCACTACCACACACTCACAACTTCCCCCCACACATTAACAACTCCCCCACACACTCACTAATTATCCAAGACACTCACAACCACTACCACACACTCACAACTTCCCCCCACACACTCACAACTTCCCCCCACACATTAACAACTCCCCACATACTCACTAATTATCCAAGACACTCACAACCACTACCACACACTCACAACTTCCCCCCACACACTAACAACTCCCCCACACACTCACTAATTATCCAAGACACTCACAACCACACCCACACACTCACAACTTCCCCCACCCACACTGACAACCTTTCCCAAACTCGTATAACCTTTCCCACACTGTCTCCTCCTTGGGGGATCATCTGACGAGCTATGTGAGGGCAACCAGTCACCTGAAAAATGAGGAACAGAAGTAGTAGGGGGGGGGGGGGGGCGACGGGGGAATGGTAGGGGGAAGGGAGGGGAGGAGTTAAGAGGGGTATAGAGAGGAGAGGGGGTAAGGAACGAGATAGGGGTGGGGGGATGAGAGGGGAGGGGGAATGGGTGGTGAGAGGGGAGGTAATAGAAGACTGGGACGGGGGGATGGGAGGAGAGGGGGGAAGGAAAGAGATAGGGGTGGGGGGAAGGGGGGATGGGAGGAGAGGGAGGAAGGAACAAGAGAGGGGTGATGGGAGGAGAGGGAGAAAGGAACGAGATAGGGGTGATGAGAGGGGAGGTAAAAGGTGTGAAGGAGAGGAGTGAAGGAGTGAAAGAGGGGAGAAGGAGGAGTGAAGGAGGAGTGAAAGAGGGGAGAAGGAGGAGTGAAGGAGAGGAGTGAAGGAGGAGTGAAAGAGGAGAGAAGGAAGAATGAAGGAGTGAAGGATAAAGATGGTAGTAGACAATAAACAGTGAGGGTGAAGGGGGAAAATGGAGCAGTGGAATGCTGGACAAAAAAACAGTATAGGCGAAATAATTAAATAAAAGACCCATTGGTTGATAATATAGTAAATAACATAGATAGATAGATAGATAGATAGATAGATAGATATATATATATATATATATATATATATATATAGATAGATAGATAGATAGATAGATAGATGGATGATAGATAGATAGAATGGGAGAGGGAGTCAGTATACTATCTATCTATCTATCTATCTATCTATCTATCTATATATATACAGTATATATATATATTGAGAGTGAGGAAGGAGGTGGGTGGGGGTGGTTGGGGCTGTGGAGACACGCCATGTTAGGCACAAATCAGGGGTGAAATATGCCTGTGTACGCGATTCCTCGATCCCAGTTGTCTCCTGTGTGTGTGTGTGTGTGTGTGTGTGTGTGTGTGTGTGTGTGTGTGTGTGTGTGTGTGTGTGTGTGTGTGTGTTATAATGGGATTATTTGTATGTTTATGCGTTCTTGTGTGTGATATTATATTATTATGTTTCTATAAGTTTTATAAGAGGGTTTTATGTATAACTATTTTTTATGAGACAATAAATAGAGGAAGGAAAAACAACGGCAATGTGCCTAAAGTCTATCAATCGATGTATTGCCAGACGAAATGGTATACGAGGGGGTGGCCACAAATGAATCGCCCCCATACACCTCTGTCCCCAGTCATTCGAAGCTCCTCCTCCCATCCAACACCGCTTTCACGCATATACTTCTTAACTCCATCCTTCCACCTCTCTCTGGGTCTATCTATCCCTCTATGTCCTTCCACTTCACTCTCGTACACTCTCTTAGTCATTCTCTCATTTCCCATACGTTCCACATGGCCAAACCATCTCAAGGTGTTCCATTTTACACTTTCCATCACATCTACCTCCACACCACACAGCTCTCGTACTTCCTCATTCGTATGTCTATCCCTCCATGTAACTCCGCACGTACTTCTCAAGTAATTCTTTTCCACCCCTGACAGTTTTGGTTTGTGTCTCTCAAACAACGTCCATGCTTCACTCCTGTACGTCAATGTCGGGATTACCACACTATCATGCAGGGACTTCTTTACTTCCAAGATGACCACCCTTTTTCTTGTTACTGTTTTCAGCATTTCTCCAACCCTCCACTCCTGTTGCAACCTCTCCCGCACTTCTTCCTCCATACTCCCATCTTTACTCAACACACTGCCCAAATACTTAAATGAGCTGACATTCTCCATAACCTGACCGTTCAGCCTCACCTAACACTCTGTGATTGCACCCCTTTCAAAGACCAATTAATTATTGATCGAAATATACTTGGTGCCGGGACATCAGTTATTTGGTCGACTGTACCACAACCCCCTCCTCTACATCTTCTTGCTACTTCATCTATCCTAATCTCCCCCCCCCCCCCCGCCCAGCCCCCAGCTCCCTCTCCGACAGGATCTCCTTGACTTCTTTCATTTCCCCCCCCCCCCGGCCCCAGCCCCCAGCTCCCTCTCCGACAGGATCTCCATGACTTCTTTCGTCTCATCTCCTCCTGCTTTCTCTCCCTTTCGATCTTATCTTCATCCAGCTATAATATTGATGAAGTGTAGGAAGTATAGGTAAAAAAGGAAAGGGAAAACAATAGAAGGAAACATGCTTACATTACTGAAATGTTTGTGGACATGCAGTAATGCAAGTAATGGTCACTCTTCTGTAAATCTAATATGGCTTACTTGAGAATGGGAAAGGGGTGGGAACTTCTATTTTTTGTTTTCTTGTTATTAAAAAAAATGGTTTAGGTAGCTATAATATAGATGAAGTGTATGGAATATAGGTTGTAGTGGGAGATGGTTTTAGGTAGCTATGATATAGATGAAGTGTAGGGGTATAGGTTGTAGTGGGAGATGGTTTTAGGTACAGTAGCTATGATATAGATGAAGTGTAGGGGGTATAGGTTGTAGTGGGAGATGGTTTTAGGTACAGTAGCTATGATATAGATGAAGTGTAGGGGGTATAGGTTGTAGTGGGAGATGGTTTTAGGTACAGTAGCTATGATATAGATGAAGTGTAGGGGGTATAGGTTGTAGTGGGAGATGGTTTTAGGTAGCTATGATATAGATGAAGTGTATGGAATATAGGTTGTAGTGGGAGATGGTTTTAGGTACAGTAGCTATGATATAGATGAAGTGTAGGGGGTATAGGTTGTAGTGGGAGATGGTTTTAGGTACAGTAGCTATGATATAGATGAAGTGTAGGGGGTATAGGTTGTAGTGGGAGATGGTTTTAGGTACAGTAGCTATGATATAGATGAAGTGTAGGGGTATAGGTTGTAGTGGGAGATGGTTTTAGGTACAGTAGCTATGATATAGATGAAGTGTAGGGGTATAGGTTGTAGTGGGAGATGGTTTTAGGTACAGTAGCTATGATATAGATGAAGTGTAGGGGGTATAGGTTGTAGTTGGAGATGGTTTTAGGTACAGTAGCTATGATATAGATGAAGTGTAGGGGGGTATAGGTTGTAGTGGGAGATGGTTTTAGGTACAGTAGCTATGATATAGATGAAGTGTATGGGGTATAAGTTGTAGTGGGAGATGGTTTTAGGTACAGTAGCTATAATATACATTAAGTGTATGGAATATAGGTTGTAGTGGGAGATGGTTTTAGGTAGAGTAGCTATGATATAGATGAAGTGTATGGAATATAGGTTGTAGTGGGAGATGGTTTTAGGTACAGTAGCTATGATATAGATGAAGTGTATGGAATATAGGTTGTAGTGGGAGATAATATAAGTATAGGGAAAGAACTAATAGGGTGTACAAAGGAGTACAAAGGAAAACAAGCAACAACATATCTATTGATACTTACGAGGCTGCTTGTAACTGAAACTACCTAACCTATGTGGAAAAAGATAACAATAATACAGTTAAGACTGGTGCTAGTCGTTTGTAAACACACTTAAGGGGAGGTCTCCACTTGAGGGATTTTTTGCTTGACCCCTTTCTCCCTCATGATTAGCCCCATTGCTTTTGATAAAACGTTTGCCCCATTAGTTTAGCGATTTTAAGAACTTTCACCCCATATTAAGACCTTTCGTGCAATTCAGGTGTCGATTTTATCCTGGCGAGCGATAGCGAGCCTGTAATTTAAGAGGAACCGGCCTTTGGCCGGGAGATTTTTCTACCGAAAAATGTACAAATTTATCTTGAAAGGGACTCAAGGGGGTGTAATTTTAAGCTTGATGGAGGTCTAGGGAACAAACTAAATACCTCCCCTTAACCCCTTCTGTACCGGTGACGTTTTTTTATCTGATTCTAGCTATATTTAGACGATAGTTTACAGCTTAGGAAGGATCTGTGGTAGTTAAAAGGGTTGATTGAGATACCTTACCTTAGGTTACCTTAGGTTGTGTTCGCCATTCTCCTAGCAGCACCGAGGAGCGCGTCGCCCCTCGTTGTGGGTAGTTCGAAGCCTTAGAATTACTAGAGATTCTTCCTAAACTGAATAAAATTGACTAGTAATAGCCAGAATAAAGGAAAAGGGATGTCCACGGTATGGAAGGGGTTAATCGGGGGTTGAAAGCGAGATATTTATCTAGTCGAATTTTGAAGGTGTCAACAGTACTGCACTCAAATGACATTACTGGGTAGGGAAGAAGCACCAACGAACTTGACAAAAATCTCGACCCCTGACCTCTTCGTAACTCCAAAGGGCCTAGAGCAAACTGGCTGTAAATATCCACACCTATTACCTGGTGGACTCTTCCCAAATGATAGGAATTTCCGCTCAATTGCTTTCATTAATTTTGAGTTATAAGAAGTTAAGGGGTCCATATTATTGGCGCTACCTTTTTATAGTAACAATAGGTTTACTGAATTGTGTCTTTTGTATTCCTTTGTAACTCCTCTTCTTCCCTCTCCTGCTTCACCATGTTCTACTCCTCTTCTTCTTCTCTTACTCCTACACCATCCTCTTCTCACCTCCTCCTTCTCCCTTCTCTCCTACTTCATCATCATCTTCCCCTCCTCCACCTACAGCATCATATTCTCACCCCCTCTTCTTCCTCCTCTATCATTATATTCTCACCTCCTCCTCCTCCATCATCATATTCTCACCCCCTCTTCTTCCTCCTGTCATTATACTCTCACCTCCTCCTCCACCATCATATTCTTATCCCTCTTCCTCCCTCAGCCCTCCTCCTCCTCCTACATCATCATATTCTCACCTCCTCTTCCTCCTTCTACCCCTCCTTTTCCTCCTCCTCCTCCATCATTATATTCTCCCCCCCCCTTCCTCCTTTAGCCACTCCTCCTCCTACATCATCATATTCAACCCCCCTCTACCTCCTTCAGCCCCTCCTTCTCTCTCCCTCCATCATCATATTCTCCCCCCCCCCCTTCCTCCTTCAGCCCCTCCTCCTCTTCCTCCTTCTGCCCCTCCATCATCATATTCTCATCCCCTCTTCCTCCTTCAGCCTTTCCTTCTCTCTCCCCCCTAGCCACCAACAAGGTATCCGTGAGTCAATACCCATGTCGGCGTCTTGTCCCGGCCGCACCTGGTCCCCTGAGGATGGTAGGTGGTGGCTTAGTGGTTAGAGTGCTGGTGCTGGTGGCTTAGTGGTTTAGGTGTCTTAGTGCTGCTGGTGCTGGCTTAGTGGTTAGAGTGCTGGTAGTGGTGGCTTAGTGTTGGTGCTGGCTTAGTGGTTAGAGTGCTGGTGGTGGTGTCTTAGTGTTGGTGGAGGCAGTGTCTTAGTGCTGCTGGTGATGGCTTAGTGGTTACAGTACTGGTGGTGGCGGTGTCTTAGTGCTGCTGGTGGTGGCTTAGTGGTTACAGTGCTGGTGGTGATGTCTTAGTGTTGGTGGTGGCGGTGTCTTAGTGCTGCTGGTGGTGGCTTAGTGGTTACAGTGATGGTGGTGATGTCGGTGTCTTAGTGCTGCTGGTGCTGGCTTAGTGGTTAGAGTGCTGGTGGTGGTGTCTTAGTGTTGGTGGAGGCAGTGTCTTAGTGTTGCTGGTGGTGGCTTAGTGGTTACAGTGCTGGTGGTGATGTCTTAGTGTTGGTGGTGGCGGTGTCTTAGTGCTGCTGGTGCTGGCTTAGTGGTTACAGTGCTGGTGGTGATGTCTTAGTGTTGGCGGTGGCGGTGTCTTAGTGCTGCTGGTGCTGGCTTAGTGGTTACAGTGCTGGTGATGATGTCTTAGTGTTGGTGGTGGCGGTGTCTTAGTGCTGCTGGTGCTGGCTTAGTGGTTACAGTGCTGGTGATGATGTCTTAGTGTTGGTGGTGGCGGTGTCTTAG
>CM064495.1:6700652-6708119 GCA_032716605.1 Paralithodes platypus
CTTATTAGCGCGACCGTACATACTTACTGGGATATCCAATGCCCTATGAATGAATATACACATTTACAGTTGCACAAGCACAAGCACACACACACACACACACACACACACACACACACACACACACACACACACACACACACACACACACACACACACACGAGGGGTCGGGGGTTCAATCCCCGGCCGGGCGGAGACAAATTGGGCTTGTCTCCTTTCAGTTTCATGCCTCAGTTCACCTAGCTGTAAATAGGTACCTGGAATAAGTGGACGACGTCGTGACGTCCCATCTGGGGTTGGCAAAAATGGTACAAGGCGAGATGGGTATCATATGGTTCACCTAAGCTGATGGCTACCTAAGCCTTCGGGCGAGACGGTACCGTCTATAGTGAGAATGGTACCATACAGATCCACCCTTAGCCTTCGTTTCCGATGTCGCCAATTGGCTAAATACAGACTACACACATCCACAGCCATTCCAACAGTACATAAAACACTTAACATGCATTTCACGCAATACATTCCCAGTTAAGGAGGCGCGATAATAATGAGCTTAGCTCGCATTGCGTGGATTCCCCTTGACGAACAAGTAACTGAGTAACTGAGTGAGTAACTGAGTAACACACACACACACACACACACACACACACACACACACACACACACACACACACACACACACACAATAAATACAAAATGGTTCTGGAGGCGGCTTATATTAAGGGGGTACCGGTAGTACTCGGTTTTTCTGGACTCCTTCTCCCTTATGCTTAGCATATTTATTTTGAGGCTTTAAAACGTTCGTTCCGTTAGTTTGGCGATTTTGAGACCTTTCGTCTCATTTTGTTGTCAATATTAAGACCTTTCGTGCCCTTTAGGTGTCGAATTTTTCCTGGCGAACGATAGCGAGCCTCTAATTTTAGAAGGAACCGGCCTTCAGCCGGGACATTTTTCTACCGAAAAATTTACAAATTTATCTTGAAAGGGGGTCTAGGGGTGTTTTTCTAAGTTTGATGGAGGTCTAGCAAGGAAACTAAAAATATATATTAATAAATAAATATATAGACCAAAAACCTGAGAAAAATTGGGTGAGGTGGGTGATATGCGGGTAATCAGGTCCTCTCTCTCTCTATCTCTCTCTCTCTCTCTCTCTATCTCTCTCTCTCTCTATCCATCTTCTCTCGCTCGCTCTCTCTCTCTCTCTCTCTCTATCCATCTATCTATCTATCTATCTATACTCTCTCTCTCTCTATATATATCTCTCTATCCATCTTCTCTCGCTCGCTCTCTCTCTCTATCCATCTATCTATCTATCTATCTATCTATCTATCTATCTATCTATACTCTCTCTCTCTCTCTCTATCTATCTATATTCTCTCTCTCTCTCTCTCTCTCTCTCTCTCTCTCTCTATCTATCTATCTATCTATATATCCATCTTCTCTCGCTCTCTCTCTCTCTCGCTCGCTCTCTCTCTATCCATCTATCTATCTATCTATACTCTCTCTCTATCTATATTCTCTCTCTCTCTCTCTCTACAGTATCTATCTATCTATCTATCCATCTTCTCTCGCTCGCTCTCTCTCTCTCTATCCATCTATCTATCTATATATACTCTCTCTCTCTATCTATCTATATTCTCTCTCTCTCTCTCTCTCTCTCTCTATCTATCTCTCTATCTATCTATCTATCCATCTTCTCTCTCTCTCGCTCGCTCTCTCTCTCTCTATCCATCTATCTATCTATCTATACTCTCTCTCTCTCTATCTATCTATCTGTCTCTCTCTCTCTGAAGTGATGAGAAAAACAAATGGTATATCCTACTATTTTTGACATTAATTTACAGTTTTCCAAAAGGTGGTCATTGGAATAGATTAGTCTATATTCATCAGTTTCAATCTTTTTAAGGAGAGGTATGTCGTTTTTCTAGACCCCCTTCTCCCTCATGCTTAGCCCCATTAGTTTTTGAGATTTTAAGACGTTTGCCCTATTAGTTTATCGATTTTAGACCTTTCGCCCCATTTCTTTGTCAATATTAAGACCTTTCGTGCCATTTAGGTTTCGATTTTTTTCCTGGCGAGCGATAGCGAGCTCTGTAATTGTGGAGGAACCGGCCTTCGGCCGTGACAATTTTCTATAGAAAAATTAAAAAATTGATCTTGAAAGGTGGTCTAGAGGATGTGGTTTTTAGAGTGCGATGGAGGTCTAGGGAGGAAACTAGAAACACAATAAACAAATAAAATACTCGACCAAAATATGAACCATCCCCCCTTAACCCCTTCTGTACCGGTGACGTACTTTTCATTATAGTCTGGCCACTATTAGACGATTGTGTACAGCTTAGGAAGGACGTCTACTCATTAAAAGGCTACAGACTATCTCAATTAACCCTTTTTGCTATACCATATATAGTTCCTAAGCTTCATAAAATCGTCTAAATGTAGCTGAAATCAAATATAAAAGACGTCGCCGGTACAGAAGGGGTTAACCTCCCTCCGATGGGCTGGTCTATCAGAGTGAGACCTGAGCGATCTCTGCCATACCCATAGCTTACTCTGACTGTTCCTTTTACTTATATATTTTCTAGATCTCAAGTGACGGCGTCTCTTCCGTGGATTGACCTCCCAATCTACCAAGATTGGAAGCTAAAGCGTCACATTATTCCTTTGCCCCTCAACTTTCTCTTCATAATTGCTGAGGGGCACAGGGCACTGGGTGGGGCTTTGGTTTCCCGGGCGTTTACGCACCCTCTCAGCTCCCCGCCATGGAGTGGCTTCGGTCACCCAGGCTTTATTGTGGTCGGCAGGGAGGGTTCTGTGGGGGCGCTCGTTTATGGCCTTGGCCTTACTCGGGGCCTTGGGGCTGTTCGGCCAGGCAGCTTGGGGAACAACAACAACCTCCCTCCTTCTACCACTTGCCCCATCACCTCCTTAGAGTCAAGTGATGTTCCTTTTCTCTCTTTCTCTGGCTTGTATCCATTCGGCCCCATTCAGCTAACTGTTTTAGGACGCTTATCCCCATTCAGGTGTCGATTTCTTCCTGGCGAGCGATAGCGAGCCAGCATTGTGTGGAGAAATCCGGCTTCGCCGGAAAAAAAATTCTATCGAAAAATTTACACATTTAGCTTGCTGTCAAAACAAAAATATATATATGCTGGCTCGCTATCGCTCACCAGGAAAATATTGACACTTGGATGGATGGGGGTAAACGTCTTAAAACAGTAGGCTGAATGAGGCCAAATGGATAAAAGCCAAAGAGAGAGGGAGAGAAAGATAAAAGAAAAGCGAGGTGGGCCCCCTTATGCACTTCAATACGGTGGTGGGTGTTTTCTCGGGAACCCCCTTCTCCCTCACGTTTAGTCCAATTAGTTTTGAGATTTTAAGACATTTGTCCCATTAGTTTGGTGATGTTCATATCCATTTTTTAGTTTGGCAATTTTAAGACCTTTCCTGTCGTTTAGGTGTTGATTTTTTCTTGGCGAGCGAGAGCGAGCCTGTATTTTACGAGGATTAGGTTTTTGTCCGAGATACTTTTTTTTTTACCGAAAAACATACAAATATATCTCAAAGGGGTGGATCTTGTCGATATTTGTTGAAGCTTGATGGAGGTATTAAGGCGGGGAAAAAAATATATAACAAAATAAAATAAAAATAAACTCCCCTCAATGAAGAAGACATGAGGAGGGGACTAAAAATGAGGGGGGGGGGGGGGTGACATCTGAACCTCCCGCCACACCTGACAACTTAATGAGGTTGCCAAACTTGGAGTCCCCCAGGTGAGAGCGGAGGGGGATGGGGGGGGGGGGGGGGGGGGGAGGGGGGGGGGGGGGGGACAAAATACGGCCTAGGGAAGGGGTGAAGGTTAATTAACACTATTTGGTTAGAGGAAGGTAGAGGAGCTCCCTTATTTCGCTCCAATAGTTTGGAGATTTTAAGATGTTTCACCCCATTCTAACATACAGTATATATATATATATATATATATATATATATACCGGTATATATATATATATATATATATATACCCGGTATATATATATTTTTTTTTTCTGGGCAAGCGATAGCGACTCTGTACCTTAGTTATGTTTTTAGTTTCCTCCCAAGACTTAAACAAACTTGATACTAAAAAAAAAAAAAATAATAAAAAAAAAAAAATCTAATCCACATCCTAGACAAATTTGTACATTTTTCGGTAGAAAAATGTACCGGCCGAAGGCCGATTCCTCCTATATTAAAGGCTCGCTATCACTCGCCAGGAAAATATGTACACCTAAATGGCACGAAAGGTCTTAATATTGACAAAGAAATGTGGCGCAAGGTTTTAATATCGCCAAACTAATGAGCCGAACGTCTTAAATCTGTATACTTATGGGCTAAAGCTGAGGGAATAGGGAGGGGGGGGGGGGCAGACAACCAACCGTCTCCCCTTAAGGGGGGTGGTAGTCGGTTTTTCAGGACCCCTTTCTCCCTCATGTTTAGCATATTAGTTTTGACATTTTAAGACGTTCGTTCTATTAGTTTTTGAGACCATTCGCCCCATTTCTTTGTCAATATTAAGACCTATCATGCCATTCAGGTGTCGAGTTTTTCGTGGCGAGCGAAAGCGAGCCTGTGAATTTAGAGGGAAGCGGCCTTCGGCCGGGACATTTTTCTACCGAAAAATATACAAATTTATCTTGACAGGGGGTCTAGGGGGTGTTTTTTTAAATCTTGATGGAGGTCCAGTAAGGAAATTCAAAAATATATAAATTAATGCATACATACCCCAAAAACACAAGCACTGCCCCCTTAAAGCCAGTACTGTCGAGCCTACTCCCTGGACGGTTATAACGGTTAAATACGTTGCAGTTTTTGAATATTTGAATATGTATCGCGTCATGAATATTAATGAGCAAGGGAGGGGGAAGAAGCCGATGGGAAAACTAGAAATTAAGAAAATGAGAGTTAAGGGGAGATGGGCCGTTTTTCTGGTCCCCTTTCTCCCTCATGTTAAGCCCCATTAGTTATGAGATTTTAAGACGTTTGCCCCATTAGTTTATCGATTTTAAGACTTTTTGCCCCATTTGTTGTCAATAGTAAGACCTTTCGTGCCCTTTAGGTGTCGATAGCGATACCGAGCCTGAAATTGTGACATTTTTCTACGTAAAAATGTACACATTAATCTTGAAGGGGTATCAATGGATGCTTTTTTTAAAGTTTGATGGAGGTTTAGGAAGGCAACCAAAATATAAATTAATATATAAATAAATAGACCCCAAAAATAACCACTGTCCTCTTAACCCTTCCTGTATCGGCTAAGTCTCTTTGTTTATATTCTGGCTACTAATAGACGATTGTATCCAGTTTATAAAGGGCCTGCAGCAATTAACAGGCTTCCAATTCACTTAACCTATTTTTACTACCACAGATCCTTCTTAAAACTGCACAAACTTATAGGAACAGTGAAATTAGGAATTATATTAATGTTTAACAATATGCATATACCAAGTGCAATTAATGCAGATGTACATTTATGAAGAATTTAAAACCGAAGAAATGAGAAAATTAGGACGAGATCAGAAACAAATATTATGTACTCGTAAATGAAAAAAAAAAACGAAAAAAAAACCGGACATTAAAATAAATTGACTCATCTTAAGGGAGGTTGGTACATTTTTCTACTAACAAATGTACAAATATACCTCGAAGTGGGATCTTAAGGATAATGTATTAAGCTTGATGGAGTTCTAGCGAGGAAATTAAAACAATAATAAATAAATAGATAAATTAACTAATACATAAACCCTACCCTCTTAAATCAAACAATTTATCTCAAGCGACATCCCTCTTACTTACACAAAAAGACGACCATGAGCACGTGTGTACCCTAAAACGCACACAAAAAATGGCCAAGTAAGCATACACACACACACACACACACACACACACACACACACACCTATACCTACATACAAAAATGCGCGTATATTTTCAGAGATATGTTAGTATGGAGGGAGAGAGAGAGAGTACAAAGGAGTACAAAGGAAATCAAGCAACAACAGATCTAGTGACCCTTCTAGGTTGCTTGTCCTCCAAAACACTGAGGATCAAGTGTCCAAACAGTGGTTTAGAGTGGGTAAGGGAACATTGGAAAGGGAATTACTGCCCTGGAACTAATGTCCGTGGCAGGATTAGGAAGTTAGTAGAGGACAGATGGGTTAGTAACTGAGGGGAGGATAAAATAAAGTTATTAATTTACAAACGCAGTCAGTCGCGGGTTTGATGAGAGATATTTGTCTAGGCGGAGTTTAAATGAATCAACGGTGATGCAGTCTATAACGTTTCGGGGAAGCCCATTCCACAAGTTGACAACTCGATTGAAGAAGAAATTCTTAGATTCGTGCGAGTTAAAAGATTTTCCAATAATTTTGCAATCGTTTCGCCGCGTGTAATTAGATTGGTCGACAGTGAAGTACTTCCTACAGTTCATATTGTCGATGCCTTTGATGATTTTGAACACTTGAATTAAGTCACCTCTTAATCTGCGCTGGGTTAAAGGAAATAGATTTAATTCTCTAAGACGCTCTTCGTATGGTTTGTTCTTTAGGCTAGGTATCATTTTGGTAACTCTACGTTGAACTCGTTCTAGCTTATTTATATCTTTTTGGTAATAAGGGCACCAGGATTGAACGCAGTATTCCAGAAGAGGGCGGACTAAGGAATTGTAAAGGGTTAGGATAACTTCTTTGGATTTATGCTCAAATGACCTGCCTATAAAGCCAATTATTTTGTTTGCCTTCTTAACAACTTCTGAACATTGTTGACTCGGTTTTAGGTTACTCGATAGTGTTACTCCCAGATCGGTTTCTCTGTTTACATTCTTAAGCTGAGTGCCATTCATCGAATAGTTTGCTTTCTCATTTAGGTATCCGACATGTAGTACTTTACATTTATCCGCATTGAAACTCATTTGCCAAATTTGGGCCCAACATGACAATTTATCTAGATTGTGTTGCATATCGTCAACTTGTTCTTTTGAGAGTACGCTATTTGCAATTTTTGTATCGTCAGCAAATTTTGAGATTGTACAGGTGAGACTCTCATCTATGTCGTTGATGTAAATTAGAAAGAGAATTGGTCCTAGTACCGATCCCTGGGGTACCCCGCTACTTACATTGGTCCATTTAGATGCCTTCCCGTTTATGACTACCCTTTGCTTTCTGTTGCTGATCCAATTTTCTATCCATTTCAACACACCGTCTTGTATTCCATGCGCTTTTAGTTTTAGCAGTAAACGTGTGTGGGGAACTTTGTCAAAGGCCTTTTGAAAATCAAGGTATATAATATCTACAGCTTTACTCTCATAGTAGAGGTTGAGGATATCGTGGAAGAAGTCTAAGAGGTTTGTTAAACAGGAACGTTTTTTACGAAAGCCGTGTTGAGTATCTTTAAGTATGTTATTTTCCTCTAAGTGTTACGAGTCTGTCTCGT
>CM064495.1:6710719-6720719 GCA_032716605.1 Paralithodes platypus
GATAAAGGCACAAATGGAGAGTGATTACAAAAAAGAATAGTGAGAGTGAAGGCTGAGGGGATGGGTTAAGGGGGTGATACTCGCTTTTTCTGGCCCATCTTCTCCCTCATGTTTAAGGGGAGATCTCCACTTGAGGGATTTTTTCTTGACCCCTTTCTCCCTCATGTTTAGCCCCATTGCTTTTGATATTATAAAACGTTTGCCCCATTAGTTTAGCGATTTTAAGAACTTTCACCCCATATTCAGACCTTTCGTGCAATTCAGGTGTCGATTTTATCCTGGCGAGCGATAGCGAGCCTGTAATTTAAGAGGAACCGGCCTTTGGCCGGGACATTTTTCTACTGAAAAATGTACAAATTTATCTTGAAAGGGACTCAAGGGGGTGTAATTTTAAGCTTGATGGAGGTCTAGGGAACAAACTAAATACCTCCCTCATGTTTAACCCATTGGTTTTTAGATTTTTAGACATTCGGCCCACTAGTTTGGCGATTTTATGACTTTACGCTCCATTTCTCTGTCAATATTAAGACCTTTCGTGCCATTTGGGTGTCGATTTTTTCCTGGCAAGCGATAGCGAGCCTGTAGTTTTAAGAGTAACCGGCCTTCGGCCGGGACACTTTTCTACCGAAAAATGTACAAATTTATATCGAAGGGGGGTCTTGTGGTTGATTTTGTTAAAGTTTGATAGAGGTTTAGAGAACAAACTAAACCCCTCCTTAAACCTTTGAGCCCAACCAGTAAATTATGCTGCACAATACCGTCAGAGCTCCCTTAATTAACAGTGATGACAAGAACCATATTGAGAGTGAAGGGAAAAGAATGAGTTAGACGGAAGAGGGTTGGATAAAAGATGGATGGAAGTGGGATGAAAAAAAGACGGAAGAGGGTTGGAAAAAAGACGGTTGGAAGAAGTTTGGACAAAAAGACGGAAGAGGGTTGGAAAAAAGACAGATGGAAGAGGGTTGGAAAAAGGACGGAAGAGGGTTGGAAAAAAGACGGTTGGAAGAGAGTTTGAAAAAAACGGAAGAGGGTTGCAAAAAAGCCGGAAGAGGGTTGGAAAAAAGCCGGAAGAGGGTTGGAAAAAAGCCGGAAGAGGGTTGGAAAAATGACGGAAGAGGGTTGGAAAAATGACGGAAGAGGGTTGGAAAAAAGACGGAAGAGGGTTGGAAAAAAGACGGAAGAGGGTTGGAAAAAAGACGGATGGACAAAAAGACGGAAGAGGGTTGGAAAAAAGACGGATGGAAGAGGGTTGGAAAAAAGACGGAAGAGGATTGGAAAAAAGACGGATGGAAGAGGGTTGGACAAAAAGACGGAGGAGGGTTGGAAAAAAGACGGATGGAAGAGGGTTGGACAAAAAGACGGAAGAGGGTTGGAAAAAAGATGGAAGAGGGTTGGAAAAAAGACGGAAGAGGGTTGGAAAAAAGACGGAAGAGGGTTGGAAAAAAGACGGAAGAGGGTTGGAAAAAAGACGGAAGAGGGTTGGAAAAAAAACTGAGGGCAGGTATCCGTGACATTTCCCAATCCCTCCCTGCGAACATGACAATCAATACGCTCAAAAGATTACCTCAAGCTGTTCCGACCCCTCGCACTCTCCCCCCCCCCCCCTATATATACAGTATGGTATATATATATATATATATATATATATATATATATATATATATATATATATATATATACATATATACAGTATATGTATACTGTATATATATATTGATTTTTTTTTATTATTAACTTCACCACAACACCAAACACCTCCAATGCAATTAATGAAGGCACATAATTATGTGATCCACCAGGATTCGAACCCGGGTTATCACACACAGATTTTTAGACACCTTAACCATTACACCACCAAGACGGTTAAAGGTTTATGCACACGCCTACGACTTATTATCCATTCTCAAATACTGGATATTAATCTAATCAACTCGCCAAGAAGCTAGGGCAACTTCTTAAACCCTACACCCCCCCCCCCCCCCCTCCAAATACAGTCTTTCATCTGCAACATATTTCCTGGACATACTGAAGTCACATGACATCAATGGAGTGATAGCTTCCCTCGATGGTGAGTCACTCTGCACTAATGTTCCTGTTGATTGTACCATTAAGGTGGTAGCAATGGGGTCCCTCCTAGGTGTCCTCTTTGATAATTTCTTCCTGGGCTGTATCGAGGAGGAGACCTTCACCACCGAAGATAAACCAGACATATACTGCCGCTACATTGATGATATTTTCATAAAGACCAAAGAAGAAAGAAACATTGAAGAACTCCGCTGTCACCTACAAGAAGCATCTGGACTACGATTCACACTGTGGAGCACAGCAATAATGGCACAATGCCCTTTCTTGATATACAAATAAATCAACATAAGATATCCTTTTGCACCAAAGTCCATATTAAAGCAAGCAACCTGGGACATTGTCTTCATGGTGATGGTGATAGTTTCTACAATAACAGGCATTAACATCTTATGTATGTAGAGCACTCACCCACTGCAACAGCTGGACACAAGTACACCTGGAAATTGAAAGTCTCCAAAGTTTTAACTAACAATGGATTTTCCAACAAAGACATCCGACGTGTAACCAAGAAAACACTTCATAAATGAAACAAGAAACCAAGCAACAACACGGACAGAGAGGACATAAAGATATACTATAAATTATCAACTTATTTATCTATTTAGCCACATACTCCAACAAACATGAAGAAGATGAAAGAGTCATGAAACAAATAATAACACCAAATGTAAATCCAGTAAATCCAGAGGCAGAAGTGAAATGCATCATATATTACAAAAGCCAAAAGACAAGTCACCTCCTGCTTAGAAACAACACTAGATATCCCCCTCTCTCTCCCCCTATTCTAATGTCTCAATACCTCTCACTTCTTGTACACCTATATTATATAATAGTCTCACTCATTGTACATTATGTCTTGGCGAAAATATCTAAGTCTTAGGGTCATTTTCGAACTTCACATTTTTAGGGGTATATTTGGAATCGTCAGGATTGTGCGATTCCAAGACCTTTCGTCCCAGTATGTGTCAACGTTTTAACCTTTCGTGCCATTTAGGTGTCAAGTTTTTCCTGGTTAGCGATAGGCAGCCTGCATTTTAGGAGGAATATTTCTATCGAAAAAATGTATCAATTTATCTCAAAGGAGTATCTTGGGGGTATTTATAAAGCATGATGGAGATCTAGGGAGGAACCAAATAATTATAATAATACTAATAATAGGAAAAAAGTGCAAAACAAACTTTCCTGGGGAGATGGGTCGGTTTTCTGGTCCCTCTTCTTCCTCATGTTTAGCCCCCTAGTTTTGACATTATAAGACGTTCGGCCCATTAATTTGACGATTGTAACACTTTTAACCCCATTTCGTTGTCAATTTTAAGACCTTTCGTGCCATTTTGGTGTCGATGTTATCCTGGCGAGCGATAGCGAGCTTGTAATTTTTAGAGGATCAGGCCTTCGGCCGTGACATTTTTCTACCGAAAAATTTACAAATTTATCTTCAAGGAGGGTCTAAGGGGTGTTTTTTAAGATTGATGGAGGTCTAGGGAGGAAACTAACAAATAAATTAATATATAAATTAATAGACAAAACAAAATAATAATAATAATAATAATAATAACAGCCACTATCCCTTTAACCCTATATTTTGTGCTGTCTCCTCTGTCTGTCACATCTTATCAATAAATGTCACCTTTCAATTCCTCAAGTCAGTTTTCTTGTCCGTTTCATTATTCATCGTTCACTAGGCTGACAAACCTGGCTTTTCATTGTCGTTTCCGTTTTTTTTCGTTTCGTATAAGGCTAAATATTTTATTTTTCCCGAGTGTCTGTTACTATCGTTTCTCCAGGGGGCATCGCAGTCACTCACACACACACACATACACACATACACACATACACGCACGCACACACACACACACTCTCTCACTCACTCTCTCTCTATCTATCTATATATATATCTATATCTATCTACCGTATATAGAAGGGACACACACACACACACACACACACACACACACACACACACACACACACACACACACACACACACACACACACACACACACACACACACACTCACTCACTCACTCACTCACTCACTCACTCACTCACTCACTCACTCACTCACTCACTCACTCTCTCTCTTACTCTCTCTCTATCTATCTATCTACATATCTATCTATCTATCTATACCGTATATAGAAGGGACACTCACTCACTCTCTCTCTCTATCTATCTATCTATCTCTCACACTCTCTCTCTCTCTATCTATCTATCTATCTATCTATCTATCTACCGTATATACTGTAGAAGGGGTCACTCACAACCAGCCACGCTACATTTATTCCGAGATATGGTATTATTAATGTGGATAATATTATACGGTAATATTATGAGTTCGGCCAATTAATAATTATAGCCACACTTAACGTTGTGTGAGTGTTTAGTTTATCATTAATAAATGCCCCAAATTAATTATTTTTCAGTTTGCATTCCTTAAACTAAATCCCTTTTCTGCATTTATTTCTCCCTCCTATCCTTCCCTTCCTCTCCTTTCCTACCATCCCCCCCTCTCCTCCCTTGTCCTTCCCCGTCCCTTTTCCCCTCCCTCTTACTCCCATCTTCCCTCCCCTCCTTCCCCCTACTTTCCCTCCCTCTCCTTCCTCCTCTCCCCTCTTGTCTCTTCCTCTTCATCTTTCCCACCCCCCTCCTCTCTCTTCCTCTTCATCTTTCCCACCCCCCTCCTCTCTCTTCCTCTATTTCCTCCCTCCCTTCATCCCCCCGTCCCTCCCCCCCCCCCCCCCCCCCCCACAACCCCCCTCCCATAACACTCCCGATAATATTCTCGTTCACAACTCGTAAAACGCGTTCGAATCCCTGCACTAATTTGGATCTTAACGAGCACCGCCCTTTTTGCCTGATGCACCTCTCTCTCTCTCTCTCTCTCTCTCTCTCGGAAATAGACACATACATACACACCAACACACACATATACATACAATTAATATGTACACTCATACACACACACACACACTCCCCCCCCCTCTCTCTCTCTCTCTCTCTCTCTCTCTCTCTCTCTCTCTCTCTCTCTCTCTCTCTCTCTCTCTCTCTCTCTCTCTCTCGGACACACACGCCAACATTTTTCTATTTGCTCTCTTTCTCTCCTATTTTATTCGTTCACATTTTTGGTCAGAACTATTCCTGCATTTTCCAGTTTCATTCGTATAGGCTACTGTATATATATACAGTATATATATATATATATATATATATATATATATATATATATATATATATATATATGTATATATATATATATATATATACTGTATAATGATAGTATAATAGTATACGTATAATGATAGTGAATTACGTGTATTTAATGGAGATATTTTTCTCTCCATAATTATAGTGTAATCGCTTTTAATATACTCTTAGCGGAGATTTATTTATTTATATATTTATTTGTATTTTTATTTTCTTCCATGACCTCCATCCAGCTAAGATTGTTTCGATATATTTAAAATGTATATGAAAATGCCTATGACATGTATAAAGTTAAATGTACATTATTATTAAATGTGGTGGAATAGTTTTAAGTAGGAAAAAAAATGAATGAAAGAGATTAAACAGAAATATATATATATATATATATATATACAGTATATATATATATACTGTATATATATATTATATTGATTTCTTTCACTTTCACTCACTCACTCTCACTCTCTCTCTCACACACACACACACACACACATACACACACACACACACACACACACACACACACACACATATACTGTATATATATATATATATATATATATATATTTCTATTTAATCTCTTTCATTCTTTTTTTTTCCTACTTAAAACTATTCCACCACATTTAATAATAATGTATATTTAACTTTATACACGTCATAGGCATTTTCATATACATTTTAAATATATGGAAACAATCTTAGCTGGATGGAGGTCATGGAAGAAAATAAAAATACAAATAAATATATAAATAAATAAATCTCCGCTAAGAGTATATTAAAAGCGATTACACTATAATTATGGAGAGAAAAATATCTCCATTAAATACAATTCACTATCATTATACTTGACGGGATCTACTTCTTATGTAATTTAAAAAACGTTCAAGAGAGGTAAATAGCATGATAAAGGATAGATAGATACAGTAGATACAGATAGATAAAATGATATATATATATATAGATATAGATAGAATGATATATATATATATATAGATAGATAGATAGAATGATATATATATATATATATAGATAGATAGGTAGAATGATTGATAGATAGATAGATAGATAGATAGATAGATATAGATATAGATAAATACACTAAAATAAAGATAGATAGATCGATAGTGTGTGTGTGTATATTTGTGTGTGAACTTGTATGTGTGTGTGTGTGTGTGTGTGTGTGTGAACTTGTGTGTGTGTGTGTGTGTGTGTGTGTGTGTGTGTGTGTGTATGTGGTGTGTGTGTGTGTGTGTACAGTCTTGTTTGTGTGTTGTGTGTGTGTGTGTTATTTTCACAATCCAACTTTAATGTAATCCTTTCATCCAGCCTCACTATAATATATTCAACTCTCTCTCTCTCTCTCTCTCTCTCTCTCTCTCTCTCTCTCTCTCTGATGCCTTGAGTCTCGCTGGGAGGGATCCTGCGGAGTGGAGTTAGAGGGTGAATGCGGCTATGCGCTGTCACTGTGTATACCCCATTGGTTGTTTGATAGCAGACCTGCAATATAGGAGGAACTGACCTTCGGCCGGATCAATTTTCTACCGAAAAATCCACAAATTTATTCGAAATGGGGGTCTTGGGTGTATCTTTCAAAGCTTGATGGAGGTCTAGGGAGGAACTAAAACACAATAATAAATAGACGAATGAACAATTGAATAAAAAACAATTGAATAAAAAAAAACATTATACATAAATATAATTATCCTTTAAGGGGAGATTTCCACTAGAGGGATTATTTTCTGGATCCCTTTCTCCCTCATGTTTAGCCCCATTGCTTTTGAGATTTTACGACCTTCGCCCTAGTAGTTTGGATATTTTAAGACATTTTGCCCCATTTCTGTCAATTTTAAGACCTTTCGTGCCGTTAAGGTGTATTTTGTCCTGGCGAGCGATAGCGACCCTGTAATTTAAGAGCAAACGGCCTCCGGCCGGGACATTTTTCTACCGAAAAATGTAAAAATTTATCTTGAAAGGGGGTCTAGGGGTGTAATTTTAAGCTTGATAAAAAAGTAGGGAACAAACTAAATACCTCCCCTTAAACATAATTAGCTAATTCAACCTAACCCTAACAAATATCTAAGCAAACCAAACCTAACTTGCAATTTTAAGGAGAGTGTCTACTTTCAAAATGGACAGCAGTTTTTGATTTAATTTTTTCTTTATTATGTCATTGTGTTTACTGTATTGTATTGTAGATTTATTGTATTGCACTGTACTGTATTCAATTGTTTGTCTATTTATTGTTGTTGGTGTTGTTACTGTTCCCCAGGCTGTCTGGCCGAGCAGCCCCAAGGTCCTGAGCAAGGCCAAGGCCATAACCGAGCACCCCCCACAAAACCCTCCCTGCTTACCACTAATAAAGCTCAGGTGACCGAAGCCACTTCAAGGCGGGGAGCTGAGGAGGGTGCGGAAACGCCCAGGAAACCAAAACCCCACCCAAGGCCTCGTGCCCCTCAGCAATTATGAAGGGAAAGTTGAGGGGCAAAGGATTTTTTTTTTTGTATTAATTGTAATGTATTGTACTGTATGTATATGTTTGTTTACTTAATGTATTGTATATATCGTACTGTCTCGATGTCTCACTCGTCATCTGGAATAAGACCTCTTGACTTCACTGTGTTGAATGGTTGAATCTACAGTCTGTTATGACCTATGTTCGGAGGTAGAGTTGGAACATTGAAAATCAAATATATATAATGCACACACACACACACACACACGCACACACACACACATACATACACATACATACACACACACACACATACCACACACACACACACCCACACAGACACACAACCCCCCCCCCCCCCCCCCACACACATACCACACACACACACACACACACATACACACACAACCCCCCCCCTCCCCCACCCACACCCACACAACACACACACACACATACAGACCTGTGTGTGGTGAGACGTGGTGAAAATGGATTTGTGATGGACAGTTCTGGTACTAAGCCTGACACTCGACCTAAGGGAGAGAGAGAGAGAGAGATGGGGAGAGAGTGACAGTGAGAGAGAGAGAGAGAGAGAGAGAGAGAGAGAGAGAGAGAGAGAGAGAGAGAGAGAGAGAGAGAGAGAGAGAGAGAGAGAGAGAGAGAGAGAGAGAGAGAGAGAGAGAGAGAGATTAACATGGATACAATGGCCACACAGACCTTACGATCCCTGCGAGGTGACCATGATATAATCCTAGTACAGATAGCAACCGTGAGAGTAAGGGAAAGTGGAAGGAAAAGATAGCAATGTTAAAGGCTCTCTCCCCATCCTCCGGACACTACGGAAATTCGTTGTACATGAAAATAGTTGAAAGTGAACAAAATCCCTTGAAGGAATTTAAACAATAGCTAGAAATGGAAATTATATGGCATGCATACCTTCACCTTTTATTTATTTGTTTGTCATTCATTTATTCTATCTATCTATCTATATGCTCAGGCCCAATCCCCATTTTGGGGGTAGCCGACTCAAGACAGAGCAAGAACAGGGAAAACACAAAAACAACATAAAACAAAAAATAAACACAGATAAAAAACACAAACTCTCACACATCCAGGTTACCCAGGAGAAGACCCAGAGACCAGGGTTACCAAGGTCGCTCCAGCACTCCCCCGGCCCCTGACCACCCGGAGAGGTTCCGATCTCGGCAGGCAGACATGCAGCGGAGCCAAAGCCACAAGCCCTCCAACCACACTTCCAGGCACACCCTTCATATTAATCGTCTCCCCGGGCCAGGCACCTGATGGACTATTATCTAGTCCAACTTGCGCCCGACCCCTTACTCCAAATGACCACGTGTTCACTCAACTATTCACAAGCATTCTCCATTCACTCCTGTCCACCACCACTTCCCCTGCCTGATCTATAGTCATTCCTCTATCATCCAAAGCCTTTCTTACACAGTCTCTCCATCTCAATGGGGGTCTTCCTGCCCTTCTATCTCCCCCTGTACCTGACTCACATATTCTCTTTGTAAGCCTTTCATCTCCCATTCGTTCAACATGACCATACCAGCTCAGCACCCTTCTGTCCACTCTGGCTGACAAATGTTCCTGCTGCCCCACTCTCCTACGTATATCCTCATTCCTCAATCTGTCTCTACGAGTAACTCCACACATACTCCTCAAGCAGCTCATCTCCATCACATCCAGCCCTCTTTTCTCCTTTTTCTTCAGAGCCCATGTCTCAGCCCCATACATCACTGTTGGCACAACAATTCCTTGATACAGTGCACTTTTTACTTTCACTCCGAGATTTCTCGTCTTCCACATACTTCCCATTGCTCCGAAAACCTTCCTTCCTTCACACACTCTCTGTTTTACCTCCACTTCCATTTATTATTATTATTTGTATTTTTAATCTAACATCTAACCTATCTACTGTATATCTAAAGTTGCCAAATATTGCATAACCTGATCAAACCAAATATATTTTTTTATTTTGTTATGGACTCCTTTTTCCCAAGCCCCATTAGCTTGGAAATAAAGACGTTTCACTTCACTAGTTTGGCGATAATAAATCGCTTCACCCCATTCAGGTGTCAAACGTTTCTAGACGAGCAAACCTGTATCTTAGAAGAAATCGGGTGAAATTATGTTGAAGTGGGTCTGCGTGGGAATTTTGTAGTTCGAAGGAGGTCTCGAACACGTTTTTGTTAGCCTAGGGGGAAAACTATGCTACCTTGCTCGAAAATGACTAACACA
>CM064495.1:6723219-6743219 GCA_032716605.1 Paralithodes platypus
GTTACGTTATCCAAAAATATAATACTGTATAAATAAAATAAATAAATACGTCAATAAATAATTATATATAAACGTACTTTTCACCATGCCTTTAGGGAGGATGGTTGTTTGTTCTGGACTCCCTTCTCCCTCAAGTTTAGCCCCATTAGTTTTCAGATTCTAAGACGTTTGTTCCATTAGTTTGGCGATTTTAACACCTTTCGCCCGATTTCGATATCAATTTTAAGACCTTTCGTGGCGTTTAGGTGTCGATTTTTTCCTGGCAAGCGATAGCGAGCCTATATTTTTATGAGGAACCGGCGTTTGGCCGGCACATTTTTCTATCGAAAAATGTACAAATTTATCTCACAGGGGGGGGGTCTAGGGGGCGTTTTTCTAAGTTTGATGGAGGTCTAGGGAGGAAACTAAGAAATAAATGAATACATAAAAATCAATAAAATGGCAAACAAATTCCCCCCCCCCCCCCCCCTTCAAGTAAATAAACCAAACTATGAATACAAAGGAGTGAAATCATCCGGAGACAGTGAACCTTTATCCGATCAGTGGGTTCAGATGGTTCAGAAGCACCCCATTACCGATACGGGGCAAGACGAGCGACTTCGGATTCTTTGAGTTGTGTGTGGCGTTGTCCAGGAATGTGAGAATAGTGAGTATCTTAGCTGAGGATGGTCTGGTTGGATCCTCCCGAATATTTGGCAATTTTCAGATGTTTCGCCCCATTAGTCTAGCCATTATAAGATGTTTCGCCCCATTAGCCATTATAAGATGTTTCGCCCCATTAGTCTAGCAATTATAAGACGTTTCATACCAATTTTTGCCTTTTGTCTCGTCCATGGACATACACAAAATATAAGTTTCGATGTTTTTCTGATGGTCGATGAAATTTAGGAGAAATCGGCCTTTGGTCTGGACATTTTTCTACCGAAAAATTTACAAATTTACCTTGAAAGGGGGTCTGTCGCTTGGTGGTGGTCTAAGGGGAGGGGGGGGGGGAGGGGGAGGACTAAAAAACAAAAGTCCTAAAATTTAGATAGATAGATAGATATGTATACTGTATAGATAGATAGACAGCTAAATATATAGATGTAGATATAGATAGATAGATAGACATAGACAGATTACCAATAACAATACTACCAACCCCACCACACTGAGCCAAGACATCATCAGGGGGACACTGATGGCCAGAAGGGTTCACCACCACCATTACCAATACTGGGATATAAGAGAGGCTTCATATTTATAGTGTGATGGTGGTGGTGGCCGAGAATGGAAATATATAGATAGATAGATAGATAGATAGGAAGATAGATAGATAGATATACAGACAGACAGACAGACATATAGATAGATAGATAGATAGACAGACAGACAGACAGACAGACAGACAGACAGACAGACAGACAGATAGATAGAGACAGACAGATATAGATAGACATATAGACAGACATATAGACAGACAGACAGACATATAGATAGATAGATAGATAGACAGACAGACAGCCAGCCATATAGATAGATAGATAGATAGATAGACAGACAGACAGACAGACAGACAGCCAGTCAGACAGATAGATAGAGACAGACAGACAGAGACAGAGAGATAGATAGACAGACAGACATATAGATAGATAGATATATAGACATACAGATAGATAGATAGATAGATAGATAGATAGACAGATAGACAGACAGACAGACAGACAGACAGACAGACAGACAGACAGACAGACAGATAGATAGATAGATAGATAGTCAGTCAGTCAGTCATAATTTTATTTCATAAAAAGACATATACATACACTTTTTACAGAGTTATTTATGTAATCTACATTAAGCTAAAAGTCCTTAGCGCATAGTTGGTTCTGTGTTCTGTACATAAACAATTCTTGATCTGATAGCATTGATATCATTTAGCAATAAGTTAGTAAATCCATACTCATGTAGGATTATTTTTTCAACATCCTTTACAAGAAAAGATCTATGTAACATGTAATACATGTTCTTCTCTATAAAACTACATGGCTTTATGAGATTTCTATATACAAATCTTATTTTCATCCAGTTAACCAAATGCCTAAACACCATCACTCCACATTCTCTACAAGCACTGTGGTTGCTCTCCCAGTACTTCATATTCAATATTTTCTTTATTGCCTTGTGGTATCCAATGGAAAACTGCTTAAACGGTATATAACATTTTCTATTATTAAACCAAAGTTCAGCGCCATAAAAATTCAAACAGTAGCTTTGAAATAAATTTAAAAATACTTCAGTACTCGTGTTGCTAAACTTTCTTAAAAGACAATTAAACTCATTGTAAAACTTATTTCTGCATCTTATCATATCCAGTCATATTAAGATTACAATCGATTATAAAACCCAAATGTTTGTATGCAGAATCAATATTTAATTATTTATTGTCTAAATATATGAAAGGATTCATTTCCTGTCCATACTTATATTTAAAGATCATACATACTGATTTTGCAGAGTTAATAGATAAGTCTAGTTGTTTAATTTCATGATCCATAATATCTATCAATGTTTGCAGACCTCTAACCGAAGGAGCCAATATTACAAGATCGTCTGCATAGGCGATCACATTGCTGACTTGTAAACCTAGTCTACAGCCTACATTACTTGCAGATAATTTACTTAATAAGTCATCAATATAAATTGAAAACAACAAGGGAGATAAAACCCCACCCTGTCTCACTCCATTTTTCATAGTCCATTCAGTTGAAATTGAATCTTTAAATTTGACAACAACATATTGGTTTCTGTAAAAGTAAAATAAAATATTAACCAAGAAATTTGGTAATCCTAGTTTTAAAAGCTTATTTGCAAGTTTGAAATGATTCACCTTATCAAAAGCTTTTGTCAGGTCAATAAAACATGAAAAAACATTAGATCCCTCCGTGGTGTACCTTAAAATAGTTTCCTTGAGAATTAAACATGCAGTAGAAGTAGAATACCTCTCTCTGAATCCATGCTGCCCATCATTTAAACTAACATATCTTAAAATTTTGTACTTCAAGCAGTATTCAAATACCTTAATATTGGCGATAACGTAATTGGTCTATCATTATCAAGTGATGTATTATCTTTATACTTATCTTTCAATAAGGGTACCATAATTCCAGTTTCATTCTTACAGGCATACAACCATGTACAACACAAGAAGAAATCAACTTTGCAATTACTACTATCAATTCGTTTGTACAATACTTTAAATGAAAAGAATGTATATTATCTGGGCCAATACCACAATTGAGGTCAGATATTGCTGTAGATACATCATGACTATTTACCTTACCAAATATTTCACCGTCACGTACATTTTTCACCAATTTATCTATCATGAAGTCATCATCATTCTGACATTTACAATCATCATATACATGTTTAAACTTATTGGAAAATTTCTCTACAATACATTTTGGGTCACATTCTCCATCTATTTTCATACTTACAAAAACTTTATTATTCTTTATTTGTCTAACCTCTTTCCAAAATGATTTCAAATTGTTATTAGATAGAGATTGAGCTAACTTATTTGTTCTAATTTGAGACTCATTTTGTTTAACTTGTTTCAATACATTCCTAAAGTCCTTTCTAGACTCCTTCATTTCTTCTAACTCAACTCCTGCAAGTGGACGTCCCCTATTCTTCCAAGTTAAAAACTTACTTCTCGCAAACTTATGCATATCCTTAATTTCATCATTCCAACCTGGTATAACTTTATGCCTTTTTAATGGTTCTTTCTTAAACAAAGAAGATGAATTAAGTAACAAACTAATTATACTGTTATAATTAAATTTAATTCCTTGATATGCTGTTCATTATTACATCTATATACACTGCAGTCCAAGCAATTAAAACTTGATATATCCAATTCACTTAGATAATGATTAATATTTGATCTATATATCTGTAAGATAGATAGATAGATAGATAGATAGATAGATAGATAGATAGATAGATAGATAGATAGATAGATAGATAGATAGATAGATAGATAGATAGATAGATAGATAGATAGATAGATAGATAGATAGATAGATAGACAGACATACAGATAGATAGATAGATAGATAGATAGATAGATAGATAGACAGACAGACATATAGATAGATATATATATAGACATACAGATAGATAGATAGATAGATAGATAGATAGATAGATAGATAGATAAATAGATAGATAGATATATAGATATCCCTGGGAGTGGAGGCATGGGGTAGTATAAGCTGTGTGGGATGCTTAAGGCGAGATTTGTACATCCATAATTATATACATACATTTATTATATATTTGTTTGGGTGGACAGTCGGCCAAATAAGTGATGTCGCGGCACCAAGTATATTTCGATCAATAATTGGTATCAGCACTATCTAAGCATAAATTCATCGTTTTGAGTGAGATATGCAAACATGTTCCTATCTATACACACCCTATTCAACATCTGACAGACAGTAATACAGCACACAGAGAGCATAACGTAATGACAGCGGCGACACGACTTATTTGGCCAACTGTACATTTGTTTATATACTTTTTCTATTTTTTTATATATTTATTTAGTTTTTATTATTTTTGTTTTCTTATATTTTCTTTAATGTTTAGTTTCCTCCCTAGGCCTCCATCAAGTTAAATAAATACTCCCAAGACCCCTCTTCAAGATAATTTTTTACATTTTTCGGTAAGAACAAAGTTCCTCCTTAATTACAAACTCTATCACTTGCCAGGTCTTAAAATTACCAAACTAATGGGGCAAACGTCTTCAAATCTCAAAAGCTAATGGGGCTAAGCATGAGAAGGGGTCTATAAAAGACACTCCCTTCAATAGAGAACTAATCAAACCTGCTTTTTCTCTACTTCTCTCTCTCTCTCTCTCTCTCTGGGTTGTATCCATTTGGCCCCATTCAGCCTACTGTTTTAAGACGTTTATCAACGTTATCCCCATTCAGGTGTAGATTTTTTTCTTGGCGAGCGATATCGAGCCAGCATATTTGTATTCATGTTTTTGACAGCAGGCTAAATTTGTACATTGTTCGATAGAAAAATGTTTCCGGCGAAGCCGGATTTCTCCAGGAAGAAGTCGACACACGGATGGGGATAAACGTCTTAAAACAGTTGGTTGAATAGGGCCGAATGAATACAAACCAGAAAAAGAGAGGAAAGGCGATAAAAAAGCAGGTCACCCCCCTTATGGAAACCTTTGATTGACTGAACACAAAACTAAACTAAATTCAACCACATAAATTAAAACACGCCAATTAGATCACATATATACATTCTATCTTGATTAGCTAACTCCAAAGCTAAACTATATTCAATTTAATTCAATCACGTCAAGTAAAATATATATACATTTTATTTTGATAGACTAACCACTAAACTAAACTATATGCAATATACTTCCATCACGTCAATTAAATTACATAAATACATTCTATCTTGATTAACTAACCACTAAACTAAACTATAATCAATTTAATTCAACCACGTCAATTAGATCACCGGTATACATTCCATCTTGATTAATATATCTTCTAGTTTGTGGTTCTAGTTAATTAAATTAGTCCCCGCCTCCCTGCAAATTAGTCCCCGCCTCCCTGCAAATTAGTCCCCGCCTCCCTGCAAATCACCGACATGCAAATTTATGGATAGCTCTATAAAATATGCATCCAATCATCGCGGCTATGACGGTATATATATATATATATATTCGTGTATTGCTATATTCACTTCTATTTAAGGGGAGGCAGACCGTTTGTTTGGTCTATTAATTCATTTATTCATATATTTTTTTAGTTTCCTCCCTAGACCTCCATCAAGCTTAGAAAAACACCCCTAGACCCCCTTCAAGATAAATTTGTAAATTTTTCGGTAGAAAAATATCCCGGCCGGAGGCCGGTTCCTCTTAAACTTGCAGGCTCGCTATCGCTCGCCAGGAAATAATCAACACCTAAATGGCACGAAAGGTCTTAAAATTGACAACGAAATGGGGCGAAAGGTGTTAAAATCGCCAAACTAATGGGCCGAACGTATAATAATCTCAAAACTAGTGGGGCTAAACATTAGGGAGAAGGGGGTCCAGAAAAACGGTCTGCCTCCCCTTAATTATGGGTTTCTCTTTCTGCAACCCCTCTCCCTCATGCTCAGCCCCATTGGTTTTGAGATTGTAAGATGTTCGCTCCATTAGTTTGCGTGACTTTTCGCCCAATTTTTTTGCCAGTAAATATTGATCGTTCGTGCCAATTAGATGTCGATTTTTTCCTAGCGAGCGATAGCGAGCCTGTAATTTAAGAGAAACCGGCCTTCTGTTAAAGGGTCGCCAAATAAGGCATCATCGTATGTGCATAAAATCGTCTAATGTTACCCCAAAATACAAGTAGGAAATAGCATCGCCGTAACTGCATAAAATCGTCTAACCCTTTGAGTACCAGCGACGTGTGTTATCTTTAATTCTGGCTACATTTGGGAGTTGTGGACGATATTATGCAGCTTAGGAAGGATCTGTGGTAGTTAGAAGGGTTGGTTGAGATAGTTTGAAGTCTTATTATGGCTAGAGGTCCTTCCCAAGCTGAACATAATCTTCTAATAGTTGTCACAATATAAGGAAAAGGACGTCACCGGTTCTGTGTGATGAAAGTCAAAATACATGCATAAGAACATAAGAAAACGGGAGTCTACAAAGAACCGATTGACCCACACACGGCAGATCCCTTTCACACCCAGCCCATCACCGTAACTGCATTAAATCGTCTAACGTTAGCTCAAAATAAAGGCAAAAGACGTGATGGTATACTAAAAGGGTTCACTATGACCCCGTTCCCGATATTCCTGATGGCGCCGGAGACTCGCGCCGTGAGAAGAAGGATCAAAGGTGGGGTGTGGGGCTGTGGACTTTATATACCCCACCACCACCACCACCACCAGGACTACTACCACCACCCCCCACCACCATCACCTCTACCACCACCATCCCCACTACCACCCCCACCCCCACCACTACCACCCCTTCACCCCCCCCCCACACCACCCCCCCCCCTCACCACCACCAAGACTGCGATATTGGCAGCCGTTCCCGTGCAAATTCGTCGGGGTAGTGATGTCAGCCCGCGGCCAAACACCTACTTAATTCGGTGGCCGACCTCTCATTTACACCTCAAAGATTGCCTTGCTGGGGTTGACTAATTTAATCACACCTGGACCAGTATATATATATATATATATATATATATATATATATATATATATATATATATATATATATATATATATACTTTTTTTTCTTTCTTTCCATTAACCCATTTACCAGACAGGGTGATTTTTTCATTCTTGATATATTGAGATGATTTATGCAGCTTAGGAAGGATGTGGCAGGTAAAAAAGATAATTGAGACAGTTTGTAGTCACAGATTGCTAGAGGTCCTTCCTAACCTGCATAAAATCGCCTAATAGTAGCCAGAATATAAGAGGAAATGACGTGACCCTTACTGAAGTGGTCAAGTGAGATTCTATAGTTACCACCTGAGAGAGATCTATTGTGGCTTTGACGAACCACTATAGTCTATTCGCTGTAAGGAGACGAGAAATCATGACCTCTAATCTCTGTCATTCAAAAAGGGCTACAGCAAATTGGGTGTAAATTTCCACATCTATTCCTTGACTGACTCTTCACAAATGGTAGAAATATTGGCTCGATTATTCTAGTAGTGTTATAATTACAGAGGTTAGAAGTCATAATATATCGCCTACTTACAGCGAAGAGACTATACTACCCCATTTCTTTGTCAATATTAAGACCTTTCGTGCTATTTAGGTGTAATTTTTTCCCCTGGAGAACGATAGTTTTTTCTACCGAAAAATGTACAAATTATGCTAGAAGGGGGATCTAATGGATGTTTTTTTTAAAGTTTGATGGAGGTCTAGGGAGGAAAGCAAATATATAATATATATATGAAATAATCGACCAAAAAATAAACCCTTCCCCCCTTAAAAGAAAAGAAAAACAAGAAAAGAACATGGAAATTGGAGATATGGAAATGTTGCGACTCGTTTTCTATACCTTGATGGGGCTGCGACTGAGGTATATGTCTCGTCGATACATTCATTATTTTGCATCCGTGAATAACGAAAGGAAACCCAAATTCAATGAACACTAACATTCGTGGAACTAATAATGGTGTTCTTCAATCGTGAGAAATGTATAAGAATGTACGGTAGTGCTAATAAGTCATGTCTCAGCTGTCATTACGTTTGCCTCTCTCTGTGCTGTATTAATGTCTGTCAGATGTTAAATAAGGTGGGTAAGTGTAGGAACATGCTTGTATATCTCACTCGAAACGAATAAATAAAGTTTTTGCTATTTCGGATACCAATTATTGATCGAAATATACTTGGTGCTGAGACATCACTTAGTAGGCCGACTGTACAGTCACTCATAAACATTTGCGGACCTCACGTATTTCTAATTATGGAAGTATGTCTCTGGAAAATAAATGTATACATTTTCTATACATCAACTACACAACTATGTAGACTATTTATTGGAAAGCCAGCTCTATCCAAAAATTAATCCATATACAGTAGTTATAATTGCACACATAACAAGTTAGGGGTCCACGAATTTGTATAAGCGAGAATACAGTCGCCCTCAACTCAACAAATCATCACTCATTCCAATCATCACTCACTATAACCAATCATCACTCAAATCATCACTCATTTAAATCATCACTCACCATAACTAATCATCACACATACCAATCATCACTTACCACAACAGACCATATACTCACCACTCCACATAATCATCACTCAACACAACAAATCATCACACTCAACAAATCATCACTCATTCTAATCATCACTCATTTCATCACTCATTTAAATCATCACACATACCAATCATCACTTACCACAACAAACCATATACTCACCACACCACATAATCATCACTCAACACAACAAATTATTACTCAAATCATCACTCACCATAACAAATCATCACTCAACAAATCATCACTCTTTTATATCATCACTCACCAAAACAAATCATATCACTCAACTCGACAGATTATTACTCATTCCAATCATCAGTCAACTCAACCAATCATCACTAATTCCAATCATCACTCAACAGATCATAATTTTTTTAAATCATCACTCACCATAACAAATCATCACTCACTCAAATCATATAACTCAACTCAACAGATCATCACTCACTACAACCAGACACCATTACTCACCACACCACATTAGTCATCACTCACTCTCTTCCAGGCCTCACCACTAATCCACATTAATCCACATAGCCTACTTACTCTCTGTTTAAGGGGGGATGGGCCGATTTTTCTGGTCCTCCCTTCTCCCTCGTGTTTAGCCCCATTAGTTTTCAGATTATAAGACGTTCGACCCATTAGTTTGGCTAATTTAAGACTTTACACCCCATTTCTTTGTCAATAATATGACCTTTCGTGCAATTTAGGTGTCGATTTTTTTCCTGGCGAGCGAGAGCGAGCCTGTAATTATAAGAGTAACCGGCCTTTGGCCGGAACATTTTTCTACCGAAAAATGTACAAATTTATCTTGAAGGGGGATGTATGGGGAGTGTTTCTTTTACAGCTTGATGGAGGTCTAGGGTGGAAACTGAAAACAATAATAACAAAAGATATAACAATAAGCAAATAAATACGCCCATCCCCCCTTAAGTAATAAATACGCCCATCCCCTCTTAAGTAATAAATACGCCCATCCCCCCTTAAGTAATAAATACGCCCATCCTCCCTTAAGTAATAAATACGCCCATCCCCCCTTAAGTAATAAATACGCCCATCCCCCCTTAAATTGTAATAAATACGCCCATCTCCCTTAAATTGTAATAAATACGCCCATCTCCCTTAAATTGTAATAAATACGCCCATCTCCCTTAAATTGTAATAAATACGCCCATCCTCCCTTATAATAAATACGCCCATCCTCCCTTATAATAAATACGCCCATCCTCCCTTATAATAAATACGCCCATCCCCCCTTAAGTAATAAATACGCCCATCCCCCCTTAAGTAATAAATACGCCCATCCCCCCTTAAGTAATCACCCACACAGTAGTCATTAATTGGAGGGAGGTGTGTGTGTGTGTGTGTGTGTGTGTGTGTGTGTGTGTGTGTGTGTGTGTGTGGGTGGTGTGTGTGCGTGTGGGGTGTGTGTGCGTGTGGGGTGTGTGTGTGTGTATGGGTGTGTCGATGAAGGGGTGCGTAAAAGTGTCTTTATTATTAAATTTTACGTTAAGGTGTATGTTCATGTGTGTGTGTGTTGGGGGGGGGGGGGACGGAGGTGGTGTAACATACTTAAACACACAAATACAGAGTTTATATATCGACATTATTACAATCGATAATTTAAACAAAAGCGTCTGACAACATATATGTTAATTAAGATTTTCATTCTAACTAAAGCCGGTATCACACAAGCGCTTTTTCCCTTAACAATTATCCTCAACACTGGTCTGGCAGCTTATGAGGTCAACATTTAATATAGTTCGGCTATCTATATTCATCCATCATCAGTCTAGTTACCAATACCAGTGTAAAATATTCCCGAAATGTTGCCAGAAAAATGTTGATTATCGAAGGTTGACTATAAAATCTCTCGTGTGATACCGGCTAAATATATCACATGAATAATTAGTATATATGACAATTACTGGTTATCTATACAATCTGTGGTGTGTCCCTGATGCACAATAAACAAATAAATATATCTAATAATACATACATAAATAAATATATCTAATAATACATACATAAATAAATATATCTAATAATACATACCGGTACATAAATAAATATATCTAATAATACATACATAAATAAATATATCTAATAATACATACATAAATAAATATATCTAATAATACATACATAAATAAATATATGAATAAATAAATTTATAATTAATAAATAAATACAAACATCTTAACTTGCCTCTCGCATCCATATTCAGATGATGACGTCAGCTATCTGCAAAAACAAAAAGAAAATACATGACAATATAGACAAGATTGCAATGTGGAGATATGCTTTATATGTATGTAGGGGAGGTGTGGTGGAGTGGTCTTGCCACTGGCCTGGTAATCCAAAGGTCCCGGGTTCAAATCCCGATGTATCAATGGGAAGATATTATTGGGATGGAATTTGTGCTGTACCTGGTATCAGTGCATTACCACAAGCCCACCGAAACGTCAATAAAATACCCTCATTGTTCCCTGATTAAATAGCACTGTATGAATATTCCCATATTCAAAATATGCAATAGGGGTGCAATGCCTGGTGAGTTATCTGCTCAACAGGTGGCGTCGTGTGTGTGTAAGTGTGAGAGTCCGAGTGTAGGGGATGAGACAGTGAAGCACGGGAACGAGATGGCTTCAGAGATGGGGTCGTTTCGGGCCATGAGTGAGCACCGTGCCTCATGTGAAGGCAAGATGGCAGGTGCTCGTTGTACTCTACGTGCTTCACATGTCTCACTCCCTAGACTGGAACAAGACCTCACGGGCTTCACTGTTCATTGTAAAGTGGTGAATGTTAAGGCTCTCAGCCTATGCCCGAGAGGAAGTACGGTTGGAATATAGAAAAAAAAAAAAAAAAAAAAAAAAAAAAAAAATACACACACACACATCCTAATCCTTCCTTCTGTCATCAATGTTTACTTCGTTAAGGGAGCCCACCTCGCTTTTTTTTCTCTTTCTCTCCCTCTCTCTTTGGCTTGTATACATTCGGCCCCAATCAGGATACTGTTTTAAGACGTTTACCCCCATCCAGGTGTCAATATTTTCCTGGCGAGCGGTAGCGAGCCAGCGTATATATATATTTTTGTTTTGACAGCAAGCTAAATTTGTACAATTTTCGATAGAAAAATTTCTCCGGCGAAGCCGGATTTCTCCATACAATGCTGTTTTTGTATAGATAAAATTATGATTTATGGTTGAAATGATGTCTTTGGGTGTGATAGAATGGCCAAATCAATGCTATGCCATGATAATTTTCCTGTATTTTTTGTATGTCTTGATGGCGTAATGCATAAGTGCGCGGAATTTCGATGTGAGTATCCTAGGTTCGAGTCCTTGGAGTGCCACATGTATTTGTTGATTGCATTAATTGAGTTTAGAAGTGATGTTGGTTGGTGGAAAAAATATAACAATTAATTCAAGTCTTCCAACAAAATGGCTCCGGTTCGACACCCTTCTGCCCTAGAACATCCCTCTGCGCTGAACTGACGGGAGGGTGAATCGTCCAGGAATGATCTATGCAAGGCCCCGTGAAAGATAGAGTGAAAATTAGAGCGAGTGTGTGAAAGTGGCATGAGTGTGATGTATCATTCAGAGTGACGGGTGTGTAAAAAGAGAGAGAGAGAGAGAGAGAGAGCGAGAGAAAGAGAGAGAGAGAGAGGGGGGGGGGGGATTACAAAGAAGTGTTAGGATTTTTAAGTATTAGCAGGCCATTCAATTTCAAAAACCTAAAAGGGGGACAAACAAATTATATATATACAATATATATATATATATATATATATATATATATATATATATATATATTATGTTGTATTGTTTTTATTATTTTTGTGTGTATGAAGGAGACAAAAGAAAGGTTGCCTATAACGAGTGTGATCCCCCAGAGTCAAAAGAGTGACAGAGAGCCAAATTCAAGGGACGTTGAGGTCAAAATGCCTGGACACACAAATATTAAAACAGTTTAAGTCATAGGATGAAGGAAAGACTAATTGTGGGAGAGAGTTCCAGAATTCACCAATTGAGTAGAAGAAATCTTGGATTGGAATGTTGGACAGAATATAAGTGGAACTGTGTTGAAAGGCGGGTGTCTCACACTAGTCGAAATATATATATATATAATTTTATTTATGTGAAGCACCCTCTCACAGCTCGAAGCAGCCCCATCTCTGAAGCTGCTTCGCCTCTGTGCTTCACTGTTTCAACCCTTAGACTCAGACCTTCACTCTCAGAACGCCACCTATTGAACAATGAACTCACTAGACATTGCCCCCCTGTAGCACATTATGAATATGGGAATATTCATACAGTGCTATTTAATTAGGGAACAATGAGGGTATATTATTGGCATTTCGGTGTGCCTTGTTGATATATATATATATATATATATATATATATATATATATATATATATATATATATATAGATAGATTGTAAGTACGCTTTATAGTAATTTGTGGATGTTACAAATATAATACAAAAACCCGTACCAGGCGTAAAGTTGCCGTACAATAGCTGTGTAAAGAAGGTGAATGAAGATAGATGTGTAGAAAGAGGGTGGGGTCCTGTGTGTGTGTGTGTGTGTGTGTGTGTGTGTGTGTGTGTGTGTGTGTGTGAGAGAGCTGGGCCATTAGTGGGATGAAACCTACATCTTATGGGGGTAGATGCTTGGTTTTTGGGCTTATATTTATGTATTCATTTATTTATGAGTTTCCTCGCTAGACCTCCATCAAGCTTTAAAAAACACACTAACCCTAGAACCCCCCTTTAAGATAAATTTGTAAATTTTTCGGTAGAAGATTTTCCCAGCCCAAGGCCGGTTTCTCTTAAAATTACAGGCTCGCTATCGCTCGCCAGGAAAAAATCATCATCTAAGTGGCACGAAAGCTCTTAAAATTGACCACAAAATGGGACGAAAGTTATTAAAATCGCCAAACTAATGGGCCGAACGTCATAAAATCTGAAAAATAATATGAGGGAGAAGGGGGTCCAGAAAAAGCGAGTAGTACCCCCTTAAGTCATTGCTATACCCTATTATCTTCATTTACCTACCGTATATATGCCTATAGCTCTCTCTATATACAGTATATACCTCAAACTCTGTTTATGTACTTCTATCTCCCCATATATACTTCTTGATAATGAATATATATGTGGTGGTGGTGTGTGTGTGTGTGTGTGTGTGTGTGTGTGTGTGTGTGTGTGTGTGTGTGTGTGTCATTTAGTGGGGCCGATATACCTCTAGCTCTCTATATAAAGACCTCAAACTCTGTTTATATACCTTTATCTCTCCATATATATACCTCTTGATAATGAATATAGAGGTGGTGGTGGTGGTGGTGTGTGTGTGTGTGTGTGTGTGTGTGTGTGTGTGTGTGTGTGTGTGTGTGTGTGAAGGGATAATAATATACAGTATAATATTAACCTTTAGCTCTATCCTTTCCTTCAACTTTCCTTTCCTATCGGGTATGCCATCTCCACTAGAATTAAGTCCTGACCACCTCGTTTGGATCGTAAGGTCTGTGTGGCCAGTGTATCTATGTAAATCTATATAAGCCTACCTCTATGTATGCCGTACCTCTATCTCTCTATATTATACAGTATATATGTCTAGCTCTATATATAACTCTAGCTTTCATACCTCTGGCTGAAGTCATTGCGATACCCTAGCATCTATTTCAATTGACTGAAACACGAGAGTTGATTGAATTACTGAAGCTACTGAAACACAAATCCACCCAATCAACTGAGCTTCGAACTTCCCCGCCTACTCCTACCGACTGAAACACACGATTGACTGAACTACTGAAGCTACTGAAACACGAACCCACCCAATAAACTGAGCTTCGAACTTCCCCGCCTACTCCCACCAACTGAAACACACGATTGAATGAACTACTGAAATATGAATCCACTCAATCAACTGAGCTTCGAACTTACCTTACTCCCACCAACTGAAACACGCATCACCACCGAGTTGACTGACTTACTGAAACTACTGATTGACTGAGGAACGAGCCCGCTGAAATACGGCCGATCGCGAGGGAGTTTACAAGAATTAGGTCGTAGTCAGTCCGATTTTTCGCCGGTTTAACGCGCACTGATCGGCCGGTATCGCGAACCCTACCGGCACTCACCGGAATTACGGGCGCGGGATCGTTAAGTGGAATCTGGATGACGGGAAGTGGTGATGATAAGTGGTAGGTGGGTGATGATAAGTGATAGGTGTATGATTATAAGTGGTAGGTGGATGATGATAAGTGGAAGGTGGATGTCATTAAGTGGAATCTGGCTATCATTAACCCTATCAATCAGACGACGATTTACATACGTTACTTTATTATTATCATATAGTTATTTTACACAGCTTAAGAAGAACCTCTAAAATTGAAAGGGTACCAGTTATAAAAATATATCAATGAACCCTGTAAAGCTGTCCTATTCTTCCTTAAGGGGGGGTCCCCTGCTTTTTGTATCTTTCTCTCATGTTCTCTCTTTCTCTGACTTGTATCCATTCGGCCCCATTCAGCCAACTGTCTTATGACGTTTATCCCCATCCAGGTGTCGATTTCATCCTGGCGAGCGATAGCGAGCCACTGGCATTGTATAGAGAAATCCGGCTTCACCGGAGAATTTTTTTTATCGAAAAATTTACAAATTTAGCTTGCTGTCAAAACAAAATAATATATATGCTGGCTCGCTACCGCTCGCCAGGAAAATATTGACACCTGGATGGGGGTAAACGTCTTAAAACAGTAGGCTGAATGGGGCCGAATGGATACAAGCAAGAGAAAGAGAGAAAAGGAGAGAACAATAAGCAGGTCACCCCCCTTAACACTATCTGGTCCGACGTCTTGGGGGTTGTTATGATATTGTATTTAATTAGCATTGAGGATTTTGCTTGTGTTTTGCCACTTTCGAGCAATCTATTTTATTTTGTCCCCTAAGCTAACAAAAAACGCTTTGCCAGACTTCCTTCAAACTAAAAAATGCCCACCCAGATCCCCTTCAAGCTAAATATGTACATTTTTCGATAGAAACAAGGTTGGGGAGGAATACTGGTAGAAGTCTCAGATTTCTCCTTTTAACCCCTTCTTTACCTGTGACGTCTTTTTAAATTTATGCTGGACAATTTATTATTGGACGATTTTATTCAGTTTCAAAAGGGTCTCCAGCAATTAACAGGCTTCGAACTATCTCACTTAGCCCTTTTCACCACCACAGATCCTTTTTAAGCTGCTCAGAACCGTCTTAAATTAGCTAGAATAAACTTAAAAAGACGTCGCCGGTACAGAAGGGGTTAACCTCCGTGGTGGTATAGGTGACTGGACATCCTGCCTGTATGGTTGGAATCTGAGCCCTAACAGTTATATTTGTCACAAAATAAACAATAATATATATAGCCTATATATATATACCGGGTATATCTATAAAGGAACACCTTGAGATGGTTCGGCCATATGGAACGTATGGGAAGCGAGAGAATGACTAAGAGGGTGTACGAGAGCGAGGTGGAAGGACAGAGAGGGAGAGTAAACCGAAAGAGAGGTGGAAGGATGGAGTGAGGAAGTATATGAATGGATATAAATATACAATTAAATCGACCAATAAATAAAGCCTTCCCCATTAATGTGATCGCTATCCCTATCAATCAGCACCACACCTTGATGAACCGACATTACCGAGGTCATTTCCGCTATTTTTCAGTTGTTTAGTAATGTTGGAACGTACACTCCAAGACATAAATCGTGGGAATGGCTCTCATGAAACCAATAACATTTATGAGCATGACCTAAATCACTCTGAAATAAAATAATACATGAATAATACATGAACAATACATGAACAATACATGAATACATGAATAATACATGCAGAATACATGAATAATACATGAATAATACATGAATACATGAATAATACATGAATAATACATTAATACATGAATAATACATGAATACATGAATAATACATGAATAATACATGAATACATGAATAATACATGAATAATACATGAATACATGAATAATAATACATGAATAATAATACATGAATAATTATCTTCTTAAGGGGAGGTATTTACTTTGTTCCCTACGTTTTCATCAAGCTTAAAATTACACCCCCTAGACCCCCTTTCAAGATAAATATGTACATTTTTCGGTAGAAAAATGTCCCGGCCGAAGGCCGATTCCTCTTAGGTTACAGGCTCGCTATCGCTCGCCAGGAAAACATCGACACCTATATGGCACGAAAGGTCTTAAAATTGACAGAAATGGGGCGAAAGCTATTAAAATCGCCAAATTAATGGGACAAACGTCTTAAAATTTCAAAAGCAATGGGGCTTAACATGAGGGAGAAGGAAGTTCGAAAAAAAATCCCTCAAGTGGATATCTCCCCTTAATCCACTCTGTACCGGCGACGTCATTTCAATTTGATTCAAGTTATATTTAGATGATTTGGGGGCATTTTAAGAAGGATCTGTGGTAGTAAAAAGGGTTCATGGAGACAGTTCGAAGCCTGTTAATTGCTGGAGGCCCTTTTTAAACTGAATAAAATCGTCTAATAGTTGCCAGAATAGACGGCACCGGTACAGAAAGGGTTAAGTAGATATATTTTTTGGTTTAGGGGAGGTTTTTAATTTGTTCCCTAGACCCCCATCAAGCTTAAAATTACACCCCCCCCCCCCTCCCTACACCCTCTTTTCAAGATAAATGTGTACAATTTTCGGTAGAAAAAATTCCCAGTCGAAGGGTCCTCTTAAATTGCAGGCTCGCTATCGTTCGCCAGGAAAAAATCGACACCTAAATGGCACGAAGTTTTAAAATTGACAAATGGGCGAAAGTTTTTTAAATCGCCAAACTGATGGAGGCGAACGTCTTAAAATCTCAAAAGTAATGGAGCTAAACATGAGGGAGAAGGGAGTCCGAAAAAAAAAACATCCCCCATTAAGGGGAGGTATTTAGTTTGTTCCCTAGACCTCCATCAAGCTTAAAATTACACCCCCTTGAGCCCCTTTCAAGATAAATTTGTACATTTTTCGGTAGAAAAATGTCCCGGCTGAAAGCCGGATCCTCTTAAACTACAGGCTCGCTATCGCTCGCCAGGATAAAATCGACACCTAAATGGCACGAAAGGTCTTAAAATTGACAATGGGTTGAAAGTTCTTAAAATCGTCAAAATAATGGGGCGAACGTCTTAACATTAGGAAAACAATGGGGCTAAACATGAGGGAGAAAGGAGTCAAGAAAACAATCCCTCAAGTGGAGATCTCCCCTTAAGGCTACATGCACCTTCGGTACGGCGTGTTAAACTATATACTGTGCAAGTTAGTTTAAAGCTACTCTGTGTGTGTGTGTGTGTGTGTGTGTGTGTGTGTGTGTGTGTGTGTGTGTGTGTGTGTGTGTGTCTGTATGTGGTGTGTGTCTGTGTGTGGTGTGTGTCTGTGTGTGTGTCTGTGTGTGTGTGTGTGTGTGTGTGTGTGTGTGTGTGTGTGTGTGTGTGTGTGTGTGTGTATGGTGTGTGTGTGTGTGTGTGTATGGTGTGTGTGTGTGTGTGTGTGTGTGTGTGTCTCTGCCTGTGTGTGTGTATGGTGTGTGTCTGTGTGTGTCTGTGTGTGTGTGTGTGTGTGTGTGTGTGTGTGTGTGTGTGTGTGTGTGTGTGTGTGTGTGTGTGTGTGTGTGTGTGTGTGTGTGTGTGTGTGTGTGTGTGTGTGTGTGTGTGTGTCTGTGTGTGTGTGTGTGTGTGTGTGAGAGAGAGAGAGAGAGAGGCGTGACAAAGAGCTAATAAACAAAGGGAATACTACAATAATTGGATAAAGGGATAGAGGAAGGTGACACAGAAGGAGGGGAGGAGGAAGGAAGGAAGAATGGTGGAGAGAATAATATATACGAATTAGGAAGATAGATACAAGTAGATAGAGAGTTACATCGAGTTACATATACACAGAATTCACAGATCTTGCGGTCCCTACTAAGCAGTCCAGACATACTTTTTTTTACATCGAGTAACATAGATACGCAGAATTCACATATCTTGCGGTCCCTACTAGGCAGTCCAGACATACTTCTAACATAGATTTAGCTGTAAAGTGGAAGGTAAAGATAGCAAAGCAGAAGGCTCTCTCCACCCACTACTCCTTCCAAGACTTAGTTGAGGAAACAAGGCCCCCAGCAGAATGAGAAAATTGCTACTGGGAAATTCATAGTAAAGAACCAAGTTGAGAAATGTTGTATACTAGTACAAAGGAGTACAAAGGAAATCAAGCAACAACAGCTAGTGACCCTTCTAGGCTGCTTGTCCTCCAAAACACTGAGGATCAAGTGTCCAAACAGTGGTTTAGAGTGGGTAAGGGAACATTGGAAAGGGAACTACTGCCCTGGAACTAATGTCCGTGGCAGGATTAGGAAATTAGTAGGGGACAGATGGGTTAGTAACTGAGGGGAGGATAAAATAAAGTTATTCATTTACAAACGCAGTCAGTCGCGGGTTTGATGCGAGATATTTGTCTAGGCGAAGTTTAAATGATTCAACGGTGCTGCAGTCTATGACATCTCGGGGAAGCCCATTCCATAAGTTGACAACTCGATTGAAGAAGAAATTCTTAGCTCCTCGTATGGTTTGTTCTTTAGGCTAGGTATCATTTTGGTAACTCTACGTTGAACTCGTTCTAGCTTGTCTATATCTTTTTGGTAAGAAGGGCACCAGGATTGAACGCAGTATTCCAGAAGAGGGCGGACTAAGGAATTGTAAAGGGTTAGGATAACGTCTTTGGAATTATGCTCAAATGACCTGCCTATAAAGCCAATTATTTTGTTTGCCTTCTTAACAACTTCTGAACATTGTTGACTCGGTTTTAGGTTACTCGATATTGTTACTCCCAGATCGGTTTCTCTGTTTACATTCTTAAGCTGAGTGCCATTCATCAAATAGTTTGCTTTCTCATTTAGGTATCCGATATGTAGTACTTTACATTTATCCGCATTGAAACTCATTTGCCAAATTTGGGCCCAACATGACAACTTATCTAGATTGTGTTGCATATCGTCAACTTTTTCTTTTGAGAGTACGCTATTTGCAATTTTTGTATCGTCAGCAAATTTTGAGATTGTACAGGTGAGACCCTCATCTATGTCGTTGATGTAAATTAGAAAGAGAATTGGTCCTAGTACCGATCCCTGGGGTACCCCGCTACTTA
>CM064495.1:6748219-6821249 GCA_032716605.1 Paralithodes platypus
ACACCATCATACTGACACACACCATCATACTGACATACACCATCATACTGACACACACCATCATACTAACACACACCATCATACTAACACACACCATCATACTGACACACACCATCATACTAACACACACCATCATACTAACACACACCATCATACTAACACACTGAATCATACTAACACACACCATTATACTAACACACACCATCATACTGACACACACCATCATACTAACACACACCATCATACTAACACACACCATCATACTGACATACACCATCATACTGATACACACCATCATACTAACACACACCATCATACTGACACACACCATCATATTGACATACACCATCATACTGACACACACCATCATACTAACACACACCATCATACTAACACACACCATCATACTGATACACACCATCATACTAACACACACCATCATACTGACATACACCATCATACTGACACACACCATCATACTGACATACACCATCATACTAACACACACCATCATACTGACACACACCATCATAATGACACACACCATCATACTAACACACACCATCATACTGACACACACCATCATACTGACATACACCATCATACTGACATACACCATCATACTGACATACACCATCATACTAACACACACCATCATACTAGCACACACCATCATACTGATACACACCATCATACTAACACACCATCATACTAACACACCATCATACTAACACACACCATCATACTAACACACACCATCATACTGACATACACCATCATACTGATACACACCATCATCCTAACACACACCATCATACTAACACACACCATCATACTAACACACACCATCATACTGATACATACCATCATACTAACACACACCATCATACTGATACACACCATCATACTAACACACACCATCATACTAACAGACACCATCATACTAACACACACCATCATACTGACACACACCATCATACTAACACACACCATCATACTGACATACACCATCATACTGACACACACCATCATACTGACACACACCAACATACTAACACACACCATCATACTAACACACACCATCATACTGACACCCTTCATACTGACACCCTTCATACTGACACCCTTCATACTGACACCCATCATACTGACACACTGTTCATACTGACATACACCATCATACTGACACACACCATCATATTAACACACACCATCATACTAACACACACCATCATACTAACACACACCATCATACTAACACACCATCATACTAACACACCATCATACTGACACACACCATCATACTAACACACACCATCATACTGACACACACCATCATACTAACACAGCATCATACTAACACAATGTTCATACTGACATACACCATCATACTGACACACACCATCATACTAACACACACCATCATACTGACACACACCATCATACTAACACACTGTTCATACTAACACACTGGCAGGATATTAGCACAAGAGGACCAACGCGGAAATTAAGGTTTAAAAGCTGCTTGTTCATGTTGGTGTTGGTGTTGTTGTTGTTGGTGTTGTTGTTGTTGTTGTTGTGGTATTATCAGGTGGTGAGGTCTTAATTATCATACTTTATTTATGTGGGTATCCTTTATACAATTCATGGTGGTCGTATGCAAGAAGACAACAGGTGTACATAAACAAAATTACACACACACACACACACACACATAAACACACCCAATAACTTCCTTATTCACTCCCCTCCACCCACTAACGAAGGGAACCCCACATTTATGCATATTCATAAAACCACAACTATACCTTCAATGCTAATTATATCACAAATACACGAATATTCACACCGAAATATTTGACACACACATAATTAGTCACCATCACTCACACACTAACAATCACCAACACATAAACACACATACTTACTGATACTACTACTAATAATAATAATACGCAAACACACACTCAACGAACACACACACACACACAAACTCAACACACACACACTAAACACACACACATAGTAACACAGTATGCACAAAATAACAGCATCAATGTATCACACACACACGCACACACACATTATACAAATAATACAAGCGTCACCACACACACAGACACAGACACACACACACGCAGACACACACACTCACGCGCACACACACACAAACATTATACAGATAATACCAGCGTCACCACACACAGACACGCACACACACACCCACACACACAGTATGCAAATAACAGGAGCGCCAATGCACCCCCCACCCGCCTGATCAGCTGGTGTTTGTCGACTAATGAAAGTATTCACCCAACAAATTAACTTTATTTACCCCTACCCTATCATTCCAAACACATAATTTCATCAGTCGGTTTGGGAGTAGGTTTGTGTTGCTTTAAGGGAACCCGCCTCGAATGTTTTCTCTTTCTCTCCCTCTCTCTTTCGGCTTGTATCCATTCGGCTCCGTTCAGCCTACTGTATTAAGACGTTCACCCCCATCCAGGTATCAATATTTTCCTGGTGAGCGGTAGCGTGCCACTATATATACATTTTTGTTTTGAGAGCAAGCTAAATTTGTACATTTTTCGATAGAAAAATTTCTCCGGCGAAGCCGGATTTCTACATACAATGTTGGATCGCTATCGCTCGCCAGGAAGATAACGACACCTGGATGGGGATAAACGTCTTAAAACAGTTGCTGAATGGGGCCGAATGGATACAAGCCAGAGAAAGAGAGAAAAGGAGAGAAATATAAAACCAAACAGGTGACCCCCCATAAATCAGGGTGACGTTTATTTGACTATTTTACTATTTTGCACACTCATTACAGACTCTGCAAACTACTATTAACTATCTTCTTGAAATGCTTTATTGAAGAACTATTTATTTTGATAGGTTGCTTTGACTTTATATTGTCTTTGTCCCAGTTTTGGTTTGACTTTGTTTGCAAGTTTTACATTTTAACTTATGAAGGAACTTTTTTCAGGTAGAACAGATGTTATATGTGAAATAGTGTCTACAATTACTAGTGATGAACCATATTTGTATTCTCATTTCCAGCCTTGGTTGAACATTTTATTCATATCATTGTGTATGAGAGAGAGAGAGAGTGAGAGAGAGATTTGCATACATACAGTGGCCACACAGATCTACGATTCTTGCGAGGTGACCTGGACTTAATCAGAGAGAGAGAGAGAGAGAGAGAGAGAGAGAGAGAGAGAGAGAGAGAGAGAGAGAGAGAGAGAGAGAGAGAGAGAGAGTGTGAGAAAGAGTAAAAGATAGAGAGAGAGACTACAGAGGTACAAAGAACAAAGTACAAAGGAAATCAAGCAACAATAGGTATAGTGACCCTTCTAGGCTGCTTCTCCTCCAAAACACTGAGGATCAAGTGTCCAAACAGTGGTTTAGAGTGGGTAAGGGAACATTGGAAAGGGAACTACTGCCCTGGAACTAATGTCCGTGGCAGGATTAGGAAGTTAGTAGGGGACAGATGGGATTAGTAACTGAGGGGAGGATAAAATAAAGTTATTCATTTACAAACGCAGTCAGTCGCCTGTTTGATGCGAGATATTTGTCTAGGCGAAGTTTAAATGCATCAACGGTGCTGCAGTCTATAACGTCTCGGGGAAGCCCATTCCATAAGTTGACAACTCGATTGAAGAAGAAATTCTTAGCTTCGTGTGAGTTAAAAGATTTACCAATAATTTTGCAACCGTTTCCCAGCGTGTAATTAGATTGGTCGATAGTGAAGTACTTACTACAGTTCATAAGTACTTCACTATCGACCAATCTAATTACACGCGGGGAAACGGTTGCAAAATTATTGGTAAATCTTTTAACTCACACGAAGCTAAGAATTTCTTCTTCAATCGAGTTGTCAACTTATGGAATGGGAGATATGAGAACCTACGGTAACCCCCTGACATTGAACTGTAAAGGAATCTACGGCCATGAAGAAAACTATGCTGGGAAATTGACACTGACAGACAGATAGAACGATAGATAAATGGATAGATAGATAGATATATAGATAGACAGGATAACATAAACAAAACATAGACAGACTTATAATTATGAGAGACAGGTAGATTATATAATTCTGTGTTCAAACGTAACATAAGTGATACAAATACAAAGTGCTTCAAAAGTTCATGTGTGCTGCTTCGAACAAGTTAACGATCATAATACGAATCATATGTATCATGTTCGCTATAATTGAACACATAATATTTATGCTGTAGGCATTATATATATATATATATATATATATATATATATATATATATATATATATATATATATATATATATATATAGAGAGAGAGAGAGAGAGAGAGAGAGAGAGAGAGAGAGAGATTAAGTAGGAATTAGGAAGATTAGGTTCGTAGCAAAAATGGAGTGTTGAGGAAGGGTGCTGTGTGTGTGTGAGAGAGAGAGAGAGAGTGCATATGTGTGTGTGTGTGTGTGTGTGTGTGTGTGTGTGTGTGTGTGAGAGAGAGAGAGAGTGCATATATGTGTGTGTGTGTATGATATAAACAAGTGTGAGTGTTTGTGTGTAAGAGAAAGAAAGTAAGTGTGTGTGAGAGAGAGAGAACACAAAAGTTGAGTGTGTGTGTGTGAGTGTGAGAGAGAAAAAAGGTGAGTGTGTGAAAAAGAGAGAGAGAGATTGATTGATTGATTGATATTTTTGTATTGCCAAAAGGTACATACACAATAAGAATGATGGTACATATAGTAATTAATGTGGCAAGTGCAGAGAGAGAGAGAGAGAGACAGAGAGAGAGAAAGTGGTAGGGAGGTTTACAACACTGTTCTTTGTGTTAATCTTTCCTTCCTTGCCAATCTCACAGCTCCATCTTCCTTTTACACTCCCATGTATATCTTTCCTTCTTTGTTTATGTACGTTATCATGTTATTGAGAGGAATTATAATTCTGGTATATATATATATATACCGGTATATATATTATCATGTTTCTCATTTTATTTTGTTATTATTATTCATTGTTTTATTTTCATTAGGCTAATTGTTTCTTCCTCTTCTTTCATTATTAACATCAGTCTTTGTTCTCAGTTATGTCTATAATCTTGCTTCGGTGTCTATCTATATAAAAAGATTCCCCCCCCCCCCCCCCCCCGGCCGACTCTCTCTCTCTCTCTGTGACCTAACCAGGATGACGGCCAATTCTGGAGCGAGTTTTACTACTGCTGGGACTGATTACCAGAACACACACACACACACTTACTCACACACCCACACACATACACACACACACACACACACACACACACACACACACACACACTTACTCACACACCCACACACATACACACACACACACACACACACACACACACACACACACACTTACTCACACATACACTCACACACACACACACACACACACACAAACACACTTACTCACACATACACACACACACACACAAACTCACTCTCACTCACTCACTCACTCACTCGGTTCATCAGTCCTTATCTATTTATCTATCTATCACTCACCAACTCACTCACTCACTCACTCTCTCTCGCCATCAGTCCCCATCTACATACAGAAGGTTAAGGGGAGGTATTTAGTTTGTTCCCTAGACCTCCATCAAGCTTAAAATTACACACCCTTGAGTCCCTTTCAAGATAAATTTGTACATTTTTCGGTAGAAAAATTTCCCGGCCGAAGGCCGGTTCCTCTTAAATTACAGGCTCGCTATCGCTCGCCAGGATAAAATCGACACCTGAATGGCATGAAAGGTCTTAATATGGGTTGAAAGTTCTTAAAATTGCTAAACTAATGGGGCAAACGTTTTATAGTATCAAAAGCAATGGGGCTAAACATGAGGGAGAAAGGGGTCAAGAAAAAAATCCCTCAAGTGGAGATCTGCCCTTAAACAGTGAAAGTCTCCATGCCTCAACAGAACGAGATAACTACATTCGCTTGAAAACCACTGTGGCTGCAGTTAAAAAAAATGAGGCCCTTTTCACACTTACGAACACCCATACTTGAAAACCAGGATATTCGAGCAAGAGTATTTGGATTGTGTGTAAGTGTTATTCACTTGCTTGTTCGTCAAGGGGAATCCACGCAATGCGAGCTAAGCTCATTATTATCGCGCCTCCTTAACTGGGAATGTATTGCGTGAAATGCATGTTAAGTGTTTATGTATCGTTGGAATGGCTGTGGATGTGTGTGTAGTCTGTATTTTAGTCAATTGGCGACATCTGGAAACGAAGGCTTAGGGTTAATCTGTACGGTACCAGTCTCACCCGAAGGCTTAGGTTGACCAGTAGCTTAGGTTGACCAGTACGATACCCATCTCACCTTGTAACCGATCACCAACCCCAGATGGGATGTCACAACTTCGTCCACTTATACCAGGTTCCTATTTATACTGCTAGGTGAACAGAGGCTACACCGTTAGGAGACTTGCCCAAATGTCTCTTCCCCGCCCGGGTCTCGAACCCGGGACCTTCTGGTTGTGAGCCAGACGCGCTACCAGTTACGCCACGGGGATGTGTGTGTGTGTGTGTGTGTGTGTGTGTGTGTGTGTGTGTGTGTGTGTGTGTGTGTGTGTGTGTGTGTGATGTAGCTAGTTTCATTGATTTCATTAAGGGGCTAGTGGCTGTTTTTTTGGTCTATTAATTCATTTATTCAGTTATTTTTTAGCTTCCTCGCTAGACCTCCATCAAGCTTAGAAAAACACCCCCTAGATCCCCCTTTAAGATGAATTTGTACATTTTTCGGTAGAAAAATGTCCCGGGCCAAAGGCCGATTCCTCTTAAAATTACAGGCTCGCTTTCGCTCGCTAGACAAAATATTGACACCTAAATGGCACGAAAGGTCTTAAAATTGACAACAAAATGTAGCGAAAGGTGTTAAAATCACCAATCTAATGAGCCGAATGTATTAACATCTGAAAACTAATGGGGCTAAACACGAGGAAGAAGGGGGACCAGAAAAACGGTCCATTTCCCCTTAATTGGGTTTATGTGTCAGTTAAGGGGGGATCTCCACTTGAGGGATTTTTTTCTTGACCCCTTTCTCCCTCATGTTTAGCCCCATTGCTTTTGATATTATAAAACGTTTGGCCCATTAGTTTAGCGATTTTAAGAACTTTCACCCCATATTAAGACCTTTCGTGCCATTCAGGTGTCGATTTTATCCTGGCGAGCGATAGCGAGCCTGTAATTTAAGAGGAACCGGCCTTCGGCCGGGACATTTTTCTACCGAAAAATGTACTAATTTATCTTGAGAGGTACTCATGGGGGTTTGTAATTTTAAGCTTGATGGAGGTCTAGGGAACAAACTAAATACCTCCCCTTAATTGGTGGGTTGGTGATAATAGGAACCACCATAAGGATTTGAGCCACACCTTAGAGCCTTAAGCCGGAGTCACACGAGCCCTTTTTCGAGCAATATTTACGGGCAATTATGGTCTGGAAGCTTCAAAATGTACACTTGATCAGAATTCCGCCTTTTAGCATGATCTACGTTCAGTCTATTTGCCGATCCCAGTGCGAAAAAGTCCCGAAATAATACGAGAACAAAATTGCTCATAGAAAATTGACGGAAAACGCGCTCGTGTGACAGCGGCTTGGAGGTACAGTTGACCACATAAATTTGGATACATTTCATGGTTTTATGTATGGAAGGAAACATCAGTATATTTGACTTACCAGACTAATTTGCTATACAACAGTCTAATTCATTACATTATTTACCTACTGTATAAGATAATACACGCCTTATTCAGTCATACTAATTTTCCTTCCATACATAAAATCAGGGAATTAATACGAATCCAGCATGTGGCCAACTGTACATCAAGGGGAGATTATTTCCACTTGAGGGATTTTTTTATTTACCCCTTTCTTCCTCATGTTTAGCCCCCATTGCTTTTGATATTTTAAGACGTTCGCCCCATTAGTTTGGCGATTTTAAGAACTTTCGCCCCTCATTTATGACACTTTACAGACCTTTCCTGTCATTTAGGTGTCGATTTTTTCCTGGCGAGCGATAGCGAGCCTGTAATGTAAGAGGAACCGGCCTTCGGCTGGAACATTTTTCTACCGAAAAATGTACAAATTTATCTTGAAAGGGGGTCAAGGGGGTATAATTTCAAGCTTGATGGAAGTCTAGGAAACACACTAAAAACCTCCCCTTAAGTCACATTTCAAAGGGTGGGGGTGGGGGTGGGTGGGTGGGGGGGGGGGGGGGGTTTTACATCTGAGAGCGGTGGTAGGAATAGCATAACAATTATCCTAGACTAATTCACTCGAGAACTTCCTTTTATAGACACATCACTAATACTTTTAGGATTTCACTGGTATAGCTATAACTACAATGACTCGCTATAATAATGACTCCCAGGTCCGTTTCTTTATGATTTACGTTCCTTAGTTGCATTCCGCTAATCGAATAGTTTGGATGGATAGTAATGAAATAGTAATAATAATAATAGTTTGGATGGAGAGGAAGGAATGGTGAGGGTGGGATAGTGGACGGGCAGGGTGGGATGGTGGGACAGGAGGAAGGAATGGTGAGGGTGGGATGGTGGGACAGGAGGAAGGAATGGTGAGGGTGGGATAGTGGATGGGCAGGGTGGGATGGTGGGACAGGAGGAAGGAATGGTGAGGGTGGGATAGTGGACGGGCAGGGTGGGATGGTGGGACAGGAGGAAGGAATGGTGAGGGTGGGATAGTGGACGGGCAGGGTGGGATGGTGGGACAGGAGGAAGGAATGGTGAGGGTGGGATAGTGGACGGGCAGGGTGGGATGGTGGGACAGGAGGAAGGAATGGTGAGGGTGGGATAGTGGACGGGCAGGGTGGGATGGTGGGACAGGAGGAAGGAATGGTGAGGGTGGGATAGTGGACGGGCAGGGTGGGATGGTGGGACAGGAGGAAGGAATGGTGAGGGTGGGATAGTGGATGGGCAGGGTGGGATGGTGGGACAGGAGGAAGGAATGGTGAGGGTGGGATAGTGGACGGGCAGGGTGGGATGGTGGGACAGGAGGAAGGAATGGTGAGGGTGGGATAGTGGACGGGCAGGGTGGGATGGTGGGACAGGAGGAAGGAATGGTGAGGGTGGGATAGTGGACGGGCAGGGTGGGATGGTGGGACAGGAGGAAGGAAGGGAAGGAGGGAGGGGAGGGTATCTGACTTCTCCAGGGATTTGTCTGAAATTGAGCTTGGAGGAAAGATGAGGTTCTCTCTCTCTCTCTCTCTCTCACTCTAACTCACACTTACACTCACTCACTCACTCTCTCTCTCTCTCTCTCTCTCTCTCTCTCTCTCTCTCTCGTACGACGGAATTACTTTTCGATTCTCTAGATTCAAATTAATAGTCACTTGTTGGTCGCTTGGGTAGCGTATAACCAAATTCGTTGGGGGTGGAATAGGTTAACTTAAATTGTATCATTTCTGTTACAACCTTTAACTGTATTGATGGTGTAGTGGTTAGAATGTTTAAGATCTGTGTGTGGTAACCCAGGTTCGAATCCCGGGAGCATCGCATGCTTTCATTAATTTCATTGGGAGGTGTTTGGTGTTGGGAGAAGGTATTTGCTAATCTGTATACAAACCCTTATCGGTAACTGAAAGGTTGAGAGAGTAACTCATCTGTACAAAGATACGTCGAGTCATCGATATGAACAAAGATACGTCGAGTCATCGATAATGACCAATGATATTATAATATACTGTATATTTAGAAATCTTATATATATATATATATATATATTGTATATATATATATATTATTTTAGTCCAGCATGTAGGTAGGGAGGTTCAAAGTATAACACATTAAATAAACCTAACTAAAGGCACTAAAGTGGTGGAACTACTGTGCGCGACTTAACAATCTCCCTTCACGGTATTTGAGTGTATAGATCATGAAGATAATAGTATTAAAGAGAAGGGTTATACAGGAAGGGTGGGGAAGGGGAAGGGGAAGGGGAAGGGGGAGGGGAAGGGGGAGGGGGAGGGTACACATTACAAAGAGGGGTGGAAACAATCAACCCCCTGTTACACCACCCAGTAATATTTAGTTTTGCGTGTTTTTAATATATATATAATATTTTTTTTTCTCTCTAGAGCTCTGAAAGTCGTGCTGCTAATTGTAAAAAAACTAGCCCAATCCATTGGATAATGGTTTGATAAATTTAAAACACACCACCAAGCCCCCATTCGAGATAAATTTGTACATTTTTCGGTTTCCTCCTAAGTTACAGGTTCGCTATCACTCAAAATAAAAGGTGCTTAACATGAGGGAGAAGGTGTTCCAGAAACAACGAAGCCCGTAACCCTTTCATGGTATGTGAGTGCATAGATAATAATATTTAATAGAGGGTTATAAACAGGAAGGGTGGGAGGAGGAGGGTACACATTACAAAGAGGGGGGGGGGGGGAGACAATGGTGGTTTGGGTGTGAGGGGGATCTGCTTGGTGTTGGCCAATCGGCACTCTGCAAACCCCCGTTTCCTGACCTCTGACCGTTTTGGTGAGGTCGGTCCTCATGGTATTAGTGAGCTGGGCCTATAATTAGGCCTTGTAATTGGGGTTGGTGTGAGAGGGATCTGCCTTGTGTGGGCCAATCGGCTTTCTGCAGATTCCCGTTTTCTTATGTTCTTATGTTTGTAAGGCCAGGCTTTCGGCAATTTGTTTTTTGGCAACTTCATATTTAAAAAAAAAAAATCCTATGTGGATGAGGGAGACAAAAGGCAAAACTGCCTGAGACGAGTGCCTCCCCAAGAGTTGAAAGAGTGACAGGGCCAAACACAAGGAACGTTCGAACCAAAATACTAAGCCTGTTTCAAACAAGTAGGCCAAAACTCTGGAACATCAACCTCCATAACTCGCAATCGACTAGAGTAATCGAGCTAATATTACTACCATTTGGGAAGGGCCAGCCAGGGAATAGGTGTGGAAATTTACAGCCCATTTGCTCAAGCCTTTTTTGCCTATAATGCAGTTTTCCTTCCGTCTATAGTCCATTCATTATTAGTAGGACAGATATCGTGACACCTAACCTCTGTAACTCAAAATGGGCTGGAGCAAATGGACTGTAAATTTTCACACCGGTTCCCAGGCTGACTTTTCCTAAATGATGAAAATATTAGCTCGATTACTTTAGCATTTTTGTTTAGTTACAGAGGTTATCTTAGGGGAGGTGTCTATAGTCTTTCGCTGTAAGTAGGCGAGAAAGCATGACCCCTAACCTCTGTAACTGAAAAATGACTAGAGTAATCGAGCCAATATTTCTACCATTTGGGAAGAGTCAGTCAAGGAATTTATGAGGAAACTTACAGCCAATTTGCTCTAGCCTTTTTTGAGTTACAGAGGAGAGAGGTCATTATTTCTCGCCTACTTACAGCGAATAGACTATAGCCTACCTAATAAATTAATAGTATAATCAATGGACTATACAGTAATTCAGCCTAAAATCCTTCCGTTTAATTACCGATACCAATGGAAAAGAACCCCGTAATACTGCTACAAAAAACTTGCTCATGGAAATTTACCGAAAAATAAATAAATAAATAATATATATATATATATATATATATATATATATATATATATATATATATATAAATTCAATAATAATAATCATCATAATAATGACAAAATTAATAATAATTATGATTTTTATTATTATTATAACAACACTACTACTACTACTACTACTACTACTACTACTAATAATAATAATAGTAATACTAATAAATTTATAAATATATATATATACTGTATATATATATGAAATTTCGCCTTTATAAAAATTATACCCCTTCCTCCTCCACCCTATTTCGTTCAGTCACGATTAAAAGTCGTGTCAAACCTTCATGACTTAAGGGGAGATGGGCCGGTTTTCTGGACGCCTTACTCCCTCGTGTTTAGCCCCATTAGTTTTAAAATTTTATGACGTTCGGCCCATTAGTGAGGGGGGGTTGGGAGTATTTATTTACCTTTATATTTTCTTAGTTTCCTCCGTAGACTTCGATCAAGCTATTATTAAAAACAGAAAAAAAAAAAAAAAAAAAAAAATCGATATATTGGTTCCTCATCAAAATATAGGCTCGCTATCGCTCGCCAGTAAATAATGGACACCTAAATGGCCCGAAAGGTCTTAATATTGATATAGAAATGGGACACAAAAGGTTTTAAAATCGACAAACTAATGGGGCCAAACGTCATAAAATCCGAAAACTAATGGAGCCATACATGAGGAAGAAGAGGGTCCCGAAAAACGACCCATCTTCCCTCAAATAAACCACTTAGCCACGAGTAATGAAAGAATATGTAAATGTATAAGAATATTTATAGTGATATTGCCAGCCATCTCCTTTTTCTTGCCCTCTGTAGGATGAGTTACATATATATATATTTGAAGTGTGGGGAGTGTAATAAAATAAATTAATGTTTTTACTCCACCCCTTGATGACTGATCAGCTCAAAGGTTATGTGGCTTTGATCAATACACACACATACACATACATACACATATATATACACACACACACACACAAACACACACATACATTCGTACACTACAAATATAAGTACACAAACACATGGACACACACATACTGTATACGCAGATACCTATATACATACACACACACATGGACACTCACATACATACGTTCATAAAGACACATATGCATACACATTCTCACTTTCCCTCATCCTATGACTTAAATTGCTTCAAACTCCCGGCATTTTGGCTCGAACATACCTTGATTTTTACCCTGTCACACTTTCAACTCTGGGGGAGGCACCCGTCACAGGCAGTATTGCCTTTTGTCTCCCTCATCCATAGAAAAAACAAAAATAAGGAAAAAAGACACACATGCTCTCACAACAAATATCATGCACGAATTTAGATATACATACACACCCCCCCATCCCCCCCCCACACACACACACACCTATACAATAAATATTTTCCCATATGTTGTACACTCGTTTTTTTATCATCTCTTTTTTGCCTCTAGTTTCATCCGGTCTCTCTCTCTCTCTCTCTCTCTCTCTCTCTCTCTCTCTCTCTCTCTCTCTCTCTCTCTCTCTCTCTCTGTTTTTTGTTTTATTTATAATTCTTTTTTTCTTTGTTAATTTCATGTATTTAATTAATCTCTCTCTCTCTCTCTTTCTCTCTCTCTCTGTGCTTTCTGTTTTTTATTTTTTATTTATCATTGTTTCTTTGTTTATTTCACGTAATAAATTAATTTATCTCATTCACTCACACACACACACACACACACACACACACACTCACACACACACACACACACACACACACACACACACACACTCACTCACTCACTCTCTCTCTCTCTCTCTCTCTCTTTGAAATTCTGTCTCTTAGAAAAACTCGAGTCGACTGATGGGCTAATGAATATCTCAACCTCCTTCAGTGTGTGTGTGTGTGTGTGTTTATATATGTGTGTGTGTGTGTGTGTGTGTGTGTGTGTGTGTGTGTGTGTGTGTGTGTGTGTGTGTGTGTGTTTATATATGTGTGTGTGTGTGTGTGTGTGTGTGTGTGTGTGTGTGTGTGTGTGTGTGTGTCTGTGTGTGTTCATATCAATAACATTAATTGATTAAGAGGGTATTTATATTTTTTATTTATTTATTTATTTATTTATTTATGTATTATTATTATTAGTTTCCTTCCTAGACCTCAATCAAGCTTCAAAAGTTACTCCCAAGACACACTCTTCGAGAAAATTAATAATTTTTGATTGAAAAATACTCCGGTCGAATGCCAGTACCTCCCAAATTGCAGACTCGCTAATGCTCGCCAGGAAAAACAAAATCGATACCTAAATGGCACGAAAGGTTTTAAATTTGACAAAGAAATGGGAAAAAAAAGGTCTTAAAGTAGCCACACTAATGGGCAAATGTCTTAAAATCTCAAAACTACTGTAATGGGGCTAAACCTGAGAGAGAAGGGGAACCTTAGCCAATGGGGCCGTAGTATGCCTTAAGGGGAGGTCTCCACTTGAGGGATTGTTTTCTTGACCCCTTTCTCCCTCATGTTTAGCCCCATTGCTTTTGATATTATAAAATGTTTACCCCATTAGTTTAACGATTTTAAGAACTTTCACCGCATATTAAGACCTTTCGTGCCATGCAGGTGTCAATTTTATCCTGGCGAGCGATAGCGAGCCTGTAATTTAAGAGGAACCGGCCTTCGGCCGGGACATTTTTCTACCGAAAAATGTACAAATTTATCTTGAAAGGGACTCAAGGGGGTGTAATATTAAGCTTGATGGAGGTCTAGGGAACAAACTAAATACCTCCCCTTAACAACAACAACAACAACATCAACATTGAGGGTACAGTCACCTACCCCTCCCCCCCCCCCCTCCCCCTCTCTGTTTGTCTTTATACAATTAAGGGAAGGTATTTAGTTTGTTCCCTAGACCTCCATCAAGCTTAACATTACACCCCTGTGACCCCCTTTCAAGATAGATTTGTACATTTTTCGGTAGAAAAATGTCCCGGCCAAAGGCCGATTCCTCTTAAATTACAGGCTCACTGTCGCTCGCCAGGAAAAAATCGGCCCCTAATTGGCACGAAAGGTCTTCAAATCGACATAAACGGGGCGAAAGTTCTTAATATCACCAAAGTAATGGGGCGAACGTCTTAAAATCTCATAACTAATGGGGCTAAACATGAGGGAGAAGGGGATCCAATGGGGCCATATTATGCCGTAGCAACAACAACATAGGAACATTGATGGTAAAGTCACTTAGAAAATATCGTGGCCCTCTAATGTCTTTCTTTATACAATATCGTGGCCCTCTAATGTCTTTCTTTATATAATATCGTGGCCCTCTAATGTCTTTCTTTATATACCGGTAATATCGTGGCCCTCTAATGTCTTTCTTTATATAATATCGTGGCCCTCTAATGTCTTTCTTTATATAATATCGTGGCCCTCTAATGTCTTTCTTTATACAATATCGTGGCCCTCTTTATATAATTAAGACTATCTGGATTGATTTTTGGATGGAGCTGGCTTTTCAATAAATAGTATATATAGAATGAAACAATGTTAGGTTGAGGAAGACGAGCCATTCCTTCATATATCGTACCTTGACACTTACAGTATATATATATATATATATATATATATTTTCCTCTCACAAAAGCTGTTCCCGACAAGTAGCCTCGGGCGGAAGGGACAAAAATACCCCTTCCCACCTTCCACTCACTCACTCACTCACTCACTCACACTCTCACTCACTTTCACACACACACTCACTCACTCACTCACTCACACACACTCTCTCTCTCTTTCTTACTCACTCACATTTGCTCTCTCTCTCTCTATACCGAAAAAATTACAAATTAATCTAGAAGGGGTATCTAATGGATGTTTTTTGTTTTTAATTTGATGGAGGTAGCCTACAGGGAGGAAACTAAGAAAATCACTAAAAGATCAATAAAAGGGCAAATAAACGGCCCATCTCCCCTTAATTAAGCCAATCCTTCACATTTGCTAGCCCCTTCACTCCAAACCAGCTCCTATCAATCCTCCACCCATTTCCAATCCTATTTCATATATCCCCTCTCCTTCCAATCCTTCACACACTCGCTGGTTCCTTCATTGCCCTGCACTCAATCCCCCCTCTCTCCCCTTTCATCCAATCCTTGGTTCCATAGGGATTGGGCCCATACGGAATATACGGAATTGGGCCCATACGGGATTGGGCCCACGGGATTGGAACCTAACCTATAGTCATCCTCCTATGAAATGAGCTACAAGGTGGAGTCCCTCGCCCTGTGCGGTGTTGTCAAATATTCAAAGCTTTAACAACAAATGTTAGTTTTTCAGGCTATTAACAAATTAATTTTAGCTTTTATGACTATATATATTATATTACAATTTTTAAAGGTTATGTGGTGTTAAGAAACATATCATTTTAAGGATATATAGAAGGAATTTATACAACATATGGCACGCTATTTAGAACATGCTGCCATTTTTCTGGGGACAGCTATAAATAGATTTAAGGAATGGTAGGATATGCGACGTTGCCAAGTAATGTCAATGCGGTTCTGTTGGCTACGCACGCACTCACATACACCCCTACAGATACACACACATACATACACAATCTCCAAAATGCAATATAGCACAATGTAATCCCATCAAAAGAGAGAGAGAGAGAGCTGGATACGAGTAATGGAAACACTTTAAATGGCCTCAAACTACGACAACAACATCATCCAGGTCAGACGGTCACTAACCCTCATTCATAGCGCGACCACCATGGAAGGAAAACTTCGCAAAAGTTACTCTCATCTTCATAGCCAGGCAAGGGAGATGCTGTACAATGTAAATAGGTATATACAAATATAGCCTACCTATTATTTCGTTTCTGTAACTTTTATACAAGAATACCAATAACCCTTCCAGACATAAAAACGTCTTTTACATTTATTTAAAGTTTCCCTTCTAAATGTGGTTTTCCTTGGTTTCCCGTTTTTTAAAAGGTTTGTTTTGGTCGACATGTGGCAACACCGCACAGGGCGACCTTGACCTCTTTGGAGCTCATTTCAGTTGAGTTTGACTTTAACCTAAGTGGACCCAATCCCGTATGGGCCCAATCCCGTAGTCACCCTTAGCACAATCGCTGACCTCTTCACTCCAAATCGTCTCCTACCGTCTACCCTCACCCCTTTCATCCAATCTTACCCCTTCAACCAATTCTTAGCACACTCGTTGGTTTCTTCATTCCCAACCATCTCCTGCCAATCCCAGGCTGAGAAATTAGTGTTACGGATCGACTTGCCCCGGGCTAGTGACTTCTGAAACTCACTTGCCCTGACAGTTTTTTTCACTTGCCCTGACATATTTTGTACTTGCCCTTATACATTTATTTATTTTTCACTCGTTAAGGGGAGATATCCACTTGAGGGAGTTTTTTCTTGACTCCTTTCTCCCTCATGTTTAGCCCCATTGCTTTTCTAATTTTAAGACGTTTGCCCCATTATTTTGATGATTTTAAGAACTTTCAACCCATTTCTGTCAATTTTAAGACCTTTCGTGCAATTTAGGTGTCGATTTTATCCTGGCGAGCGATAGCGAGCCTGTAATTTAAGAGGAACCGGCTTTCAGCCGGGACATTTTTCTACCGAAAAATGTACAAATTGATCTTGAAAGGGGCTCAAGGGGGTGTAATCTTAAGCTTGATGGATATCTAGGGACCAAACTAAAAACCTCCCCTTAAGTACCACATACATACACAAACATGCCACCAGCTTCTATAAATTGCCTATTTTATGTCCACAGTACTTATTGAGTTTTGGAAAACTCATACATTACTAATATTTTGGAAATAACAATAGTATTTTATATGGCAATTAATGACCTACAGTAGATGTGTGTGAATTTGTGTTTTGTTTTTGTGCGTTTGTTGTTTTCTGTTGTGTTTTGTGTTGTCCCTGTTCTTGCTCTGTCTTGAGTCAGCCCCCCCCCCAAAAAAAAAAAACTAAAAAGAAAAAAGAAAAAACAATAAAATAAAAGAAAAAATAGGAAAAGTGGGGATTGGGCATGAGTAAATAGATAGATAGATAGATAGACGTTTATGGTAAAACATTGAATATACGAGGACATTAAAGGTTTCCATTTAATAACCTAATTAAACCTCTCCCATTCCGGGATGCGCAGGTCTCTTCAATATAAACGTTTGTTCTCCACTATCCCTCCTCTTCTCGGTACTACCACTTTATCCCCTCACTCCAATATAAATTGTTATGAGTAATCCTTCTACAGTTCCTTTGGTAAGGCTTTGTTTTTTCACCACGTTCCAGTACCTCATTATCATATGGCTATGTGGCCTCCTCTACATTTCTAGGAACAGGCAGCAGGGATACAGCGAACAACATTTCTAGGAACAGGCAGCAGGGATACAGCGAACAACATTTCTAGGAACAGGCAGCAGGGATACAGCGAACAACATTTCTAGGAACAGGCAGCAGGGATACAGCGAACAACATTTCTAGGAACAGGCAGCAGGGATACAGCGAACAACATTTCTAGGAACAGGCAGCAGGGATACAGCGAACAACATTTCTAGGAACAGGCAGCAGGGATACAGCGAACAACATTTCTAGGAACAGGCAGCAGGGATACAGCGAACAACATTTCTAGGAACAGGCAGCAGGGATACAGCGAACAACATTTCTAGGAACAGGCAGCAGGGATACAGCGAACAACATTTCTAGGAACAGGCAGCAGGGATACAGCGAACAACATTTCTAGGAACAGGCAGCAGGGATACAGCGAACAACATTTCTAGGAACAGGCAGCAGGGATACAGCGAACAACATTTCTAGGAACAGGCAGCCTTAGTCTATGCCATATTTTTATTGAATCACATTATAAATTCATAGTTCATTATTGATGTATACCGAGGAGAGACAGTGTTTACGGCTATACTGAATATGAAACCACAACACTGACTTAAGACAGATATGTTTGTCTGTTAAATTGTCTGTTACCGCAAAATTCTGATAATTCGAACACGGATAATCCAAAATCCCAATAGCCCGGATTTTTTAAGCTAGAAATTAATAACATTAAGATGGGGAAACATATATAATTAATAACATTAAGATGGGGAAACATATATAATTAATAACATTAAGATGGGGAAACATATATAATTAATAACATTAAGATGGGGAAACATATATAATTAATAACATTAAGATGGGGAAACATATATAACATAATAAAAATGCACGTCACTATATACAAAGTGGAGACATGCTTAGGTGCAGGCGATGCTAATTGCTACCCCTGCAACTAGCATCTATCGATTTACATGAATTATCGTATTCTATTTTGTATTAATTTCACCACAACACCAAACACCTCCAATGAAATTAATGAAAGCATATACAGTATGTGATCCACCAGGCTTCGAACCCGGGTTATCACACACAGATTTTTAGACACTTTAACCATTACACCACCAAGACGGTTAAAGGTTTATGCACACGCCTACGACTTATTATCCATTCTCGAATACTGGATATTAATCTAATCATGTTCATACTCCCACCGCACTATGGTAGCCTAATGTTTAAGTGAGAGGAAGGAATATTCATGGGGCACAGATAATTTTAGAACATTTTATAACATTTTATAACTCATTGACCAGAGACCAACAACTATGCAACCAACACCATCTACAAGCTTAACAAGTATCCCCAATTCAGTTCAAGTTAGTAACATTACGAAATTCACGGCAAAGTAATAACATCAAATCTTAGGCCATGTTATCATAGGATTTACACGGCTACATTTAGCCTAACTTGTTTCAATTTTCCTGATTTTGTTATATTTATCTGTTTATTGAACTTGTTTATGTTATTGTATCCGATATACATCAATATTGACAGTATAGAATTCGACGACCGATCAGCTGTTTAATGTTTACTGTTTACTTAGGGTCACCGTACACCGAGTAGCGTTGGTCTCAGACTCTGTCTACTGAAGGGTTACCGCAGCGATGTTTTCCTACATTAATTATATACCGGTATTTGATATTATATGATTACTATTATTTATTTTATTGAAGCGTTATGTAAGGAATTATTACAAACAATACACTTGTCCCCCAGGCAACTGCCGGGCAGACTAACATTGAAAATCACTAGCCCGGCTGCATATCCAGGCTAGTCCGGGCTGCCGGGCTATACCGGTACCTAATTTCCCAGCCTGGCGGCCCAATCCCCCCCCCCCCCCCTTTCATCGAATCCTCCCCCCCCATTTAATCCAATCCAACCCCTTCATCCAATCCTCCCCCCCCCCACTTTAATCCAATTCAACCCCTTCATCCAATCATTGCACACTCGTTGCAGTTTCTTCATTCCCAACCATCTCCTACCAATCCCCCCCTTTCATCCAATCCTAGCCCTTCCTCCAATCCTTAGGACATTCGCTGACCCCTTCACTCCCAATCCACTCTCATTCACTCCTACCCTCCCCTCCCCCCCTCCTTTGCCTCCGTTTGCCGCAGCGTACCGTATATATATCCCCCCGCCACAAATGAACAGAGAGATAGACAGATTCAGACAGAGAGACAGGCAGAGCAATCGAGGGTTATGGAGAGGCCTAGGGGGGTGAAGGAGGGAGAGGTGTGAAGGAGGGGGAGGGGGGGGGGATGAAAGGTGTGGGAGGGAGGGGGGGGAGGGTGATGTGTGGGAGGGGTGATAGGTGTGTGGGAGGGGTGACAGGTGTGTGGGAGGGGTGATAGCTGTGTGGGAGGGATGATAGGTGTGTGGGAGGGGTGATAGGTGTGTGGGAGGGGTGACAGGTGTGTGGGAGAGGTGATAGGTGTGTGGGAGGGGTGATAGGTGTGTGGGAGGGGTGATAGGTGTGTGAGAGGGGTGATAGGTGTGTGAGAGGGGTGATATGTGTGTGGGAGGGGTGATAGGTGTGTGAGAGGGGTGATAGGTGTGTGAGAGGGGTGATATGTGTGTGGGAGGGGTGATATGTGTGTGGAGGGGTGACAGGTGTGGGGGAGGGGTGATAGGTGTGTGTGGGAGGGGTGATATGTGTGTGGGAGGGGTGATATGTGTGTGGGAGGGGTGACAGGTGTGGGGGAGGGGTGATAGGTGTGTGTGGAAGGGGTGACAGGTGTGTGGAAGGGTTGACAGGTGTGTGGAAGGGTTGACAGGTATGTGGAAGGGTTGACAGGTGTGTGGAAGGGTTGACAGGTGTGTGGGAGGGGTGATAGGTGTGAGGGAGGGGTGATAGGTGTGTGGGAGGGGTGATAGGTGTGTGGGAGGAGTGACAGGTGTGGGGGAGGGGTGATAGGTGTGTGGGAGGGGTGACAGGTGTGAGCGAGGGGTGATAGGTGTGTGGGAGGGGTGACAGGTGTGGGGGAGGGGTGACAGGTGTGTGGGAGGGGTGACAGGTGTGGGGGAGGGGTGATAGGTGTGTGGGAGGAGTGACAGGTTTGGGGGAGGGGTGACAGGTGTGTGGAAGGGTTGACAGGTGTGTGGGAGGGGTGACAGGTGTGTGGAAGGGTGACAGGTGTGTGGAAGGGTGACAGGTGTGTGGGAGGAGTGACAGGTTTGGGGGAGGGGTGACAGGTGTGGGGGGGGGAGGGGAAGGGGTGACAAGTGAAGGTGTGTCAATAGCAAAGAAGGAGAGAGAAGAGGGATATGCCTAACACACATACAAACACTAACACACACACAAAAGCACACACACAAACACACACACTCAATCACTCACTCACTCACACACACACACACACACACACACATACACACACACACACACACTAGTACACACACACACACACACACACAAACACACACACACATTACGTTTTTGTATAGATCCCTCTAAAATATATAACAAAAAATAAAGTTTAGTTACTCCTTTACCACCATACTACTAATGTTGGGTTCGAAAAATCAAATAACATCTTTTCACAATCAAAATAATAATAAGCTAGATAAAATGTAGGTCAATTTTGTAATATGGATACAGTTAGCTCACACAATCATAGGAGTGTGTGTGTGTGTGTGTGTGTGTGTGTGTGTGTGTGTGTGTGTGTGTGTGTGTGTGTGTGTGTGTGTGTGTAAATATTAGAGCCTCCTACAAAAATCGAGGCGGAAAATCAATAAAATGTTGACCAATATGGTACCCCCACAATTAAGAGATATTTTCCTTGATCTGTTGTTGCTCGTTTTCCTTCGTCCATCACACACACACACACAAATTTCTTCACTAACGGCGTGACCAAATTTTTTTTCTTTCTGCCGTTGAAAAGAGGCGAGGGGGTGTTTTGTGGGGGTAGGGGAGGGGGAGGGGTATTTTTGTGGGGGGGGGGGGGGGGGAGGGGTGTTTTGTAGGGGGTGGGTGAGGGTGGAGGGGCGAGGGTGTGTTTTGTGGGGGTGGGAGTGGGGAGGGGTGTTTTGTGGGGGGTGGGTAAGGTGGAGGGAGGGCGTTTTTTGTGTGTGTGTGTGTGTGGGGGGGGGGGGGGGCTTTATGGGGGAGAGGGGGTGTTTTGTGGAGGGGCTGGACATTGTTATTTAGTAGCCATTGTCTGTAAGGGCTTGTCCACGTTAAGGCTACCATGTGGATCCTGTTTACCACATAGGTTAAGGGGGGTGACCTGCTTTTTGTTATTTCTGTCCTTTTCTCTCCTTCTCTGGCTTGTATCCATTGGGCCCCATTCAGCCAACTATTTTAAGACGTTTATCCCCATCTAGGTGTCGATTTCTTCCTGGCGAGCGATAGCGAGCCAGCATTATATGAAGAAATCCGGCTTTGCCGGAGAAATTTCTCTATCGAAAAATGTACAAATTTAGCCTGCTGTCAAACAAAAATAAAAAATATGCTGGGTCGCTATCGCTCACCAGTAAAAAATTGACACCTGGATGGGGATAAACGTCTTAAAACAGTAGGCTGAATGGGGCCAAATGGATACAAGCCAGAGAAAGATAGAAAAGGACAGAACAAAAACAGGTCACCCGCCTTAACGTGGTTTTGTGAGTCTAAAGGCCTGTTATCTGTTTATTATCTATCTATTTATGTGTATTATCTATCTATCTATGTGTATTATATATCTATCTATGTGTATTATCTATCTATCTATGTGTATTATCTATCTATCTATGTGTATTATAAGAACATAAGAACATAAGAAATGGGAGTCTGCAAAAAGCCGATCGGCCCATACAAGGCAGATCCCTGTCACACCCAACCCCAATTACAAGGGCTAATTATAGGCCCAACTCACTAATACCTTGAGTACTGCCCCCACCAAAATGGTCAGGGATTAACACAAGATTACGGGGGTCTGCTGAACACCGATTGGCCCACACCTGGTAGATCCCCCTCACACCCAACCCATCTCGTCCATATGCCTATCTAATTTTATCTTAAAGCTCCCTATCGTTCTTGATCCCACTATATCACTTGGTAGCCTATTCCACCCATCTACAACTCTGTTACCAAACCAATATTTGCCTATATCTTTTCTGAAACGAAATTTATCTAATTTGAAACCATTTGTACGAGTTCTTTCGCTATCACTGAGCTTTAATACATTTTTCATGTCCCTTTTATTAATCCCACTAACCCACTTGAATACCTCTATCATATCCCCTCTAACTCTGCGTCTCTTTAACGAATGTAAGCCTAATTTCTTCAACCTTTCTTCATATGGAAAATTTCTAATATTATGGATAATTTTTGTCATTCTACGTTGTACTCTCTCCAATGAATCTATGTCCATTCTGTAATAAGGACACCAACATTGAACAGCATAATCCATATGGGGTCTCACTAATGACAAGTAAAGTTTTAAGATAACATCAGCAGTTCTGTTACTCACACTCCTAGATATGAACCCGAGAATCCTGTTTGCCTTGTTACGAACGCTTATACATTGTTTTCTAGGCTTCAAATCATTGCTAACATACACAAGTTTTCTAATTCCATATTAGCTAGTTTATATTTAACATTTGTATGCATCTTCCCTATCTTTAATACCTTGCATTTGTCAATATTAAACTTCATCTGCCAATTTACTGACCATTCGTGTAAGGTATCTAGATCCCTTTGCAGACACTCTATATCTCTATCTGAATCAATTTTTCTCCCCATTTTGGTATCGTCTGCAAATTTACTTATCCTACTAGTTATACCTAAATCAAGGTCATTTATGTATATAATAAACAACAGAGGACCTAATACAGATCCCTGGGGGACACCACTTTTGACTGCTCCCCATTCTGACTTGGTACCATTTATGCTGACTCTGCTTCCTACCAATTAGCCATGACCTAATCCATCCTAACAACGCCCCACCTATTCCATGTGCCTCAACCTTTCTCATCAATCTCTCATGATGGACTCTGTCGAAAGCTTTACTGAAATCTAAATATATTATATCATATGACTTGTCATTATCTACTGCTTCATATACCTCTGAGAAAAAACTATGTAAATTCGTAAGGCAAGACCGTCCCTGAGTGAATCCATGCTGAGAAGAATTGATTAAGTTAAATGTTTCTAAGTGGTTTCTCATTTTCCTAGCAATAATTGACTCTAGTAGCTTTCCTATGATTGAAGTGAGACTAATGGGACGGTAATTGGATGCTATTGATTTGTCACCTTTTTTGAAGATCGGAACTACATTTGCAAGCTTCCAAGCTTCTGGAACTATACCTATTTCTAATGACTTGTTAAATAGAAATGATAATGGGTAACTTAACTCATCTCTGCATTCTTTTAATACTCTAGCATATACCTCATCAGGACCAGGCGATTTATGAGGTTTCAGTCTGTCAATTTCCTTAAGCACATCATATCTACTTATAGTATCCGTACTTAACCTATTTTCTATACTATCGCTATATACCTTACGGACTTCTGGAAACTGTGCCAAATTTTCATTAGTGAAAACGGAAAGAAATTGACTATTTAATGTACTGCACATTTCTAAATCATTTTCTGTCATTTCTCCTATCGAAGTTTTAAGATTATCTATCTATCTATGTGTATTATATATCTATCTATGTGTATTTATTTCTATGTGTAAGAACAATACCGGCTATAGTCTATTCGCTGTAAGTAGGCGAAAAATCATGACCTTTATCTCTGTAACTCAAAAAGGGCTAGATAAAATGAGCTGTCAATGTCCACACCTATTTCCTGGCTAACCCTTCCCAAATGGTAAAAATATTAGCTCGATTGCTAGACCTTTTTGAGTTATGAGAGGTTAGTGGTTACGATTTCTGCCCCACCTAGAATGAACAGACTATAGTATTGCGGAGAGTGTTTCGGTCTTCCACCTTAGTATAGAGACCCAAGTTTGATCCCACGCTCAGGCATGACATTTTTTATGCATAGGCCTACACTGGTAATTAAGGAGTAATTCAGATAGATCAAAGCCTGTTTAATTGCTGGAGGCCTTTCTTCAACTGGTTAAAATCGTCTAATAGTAGCCAGCATAAAATGAAAAGGACATCACTGGTACAGAAAGGGTTATAGGGTAGCCTGTAGTTCGATCCCCACCCCACCTTATACCACTTTCACTCATTTACCTCTAACGCCATCCTGCCATCTCATTCTCGGTCTGCCTCTCCCTCTCTGCCCTTCCACCTCACTAAAACACGTCTCAACTCCATCCCTCCATCAATTCTCTCTCACTCACTCACTCACTCACACACACACACACACACACACACACACACACACACACACTCTCTCTCTCTCTCTCTCCTACTGACCGGGTGTGTATAATATAAACCAAGTATATGGGTGTGGCCAAGAAAGAGAGCCAGTAGCCAGGAGGGGGGGGGTGTATGTCCAAGTTGTGCTGTAGGTCAGAATACAGAAGCTCATCAGGGGAGGATGGACATACAGGGAAAAAAAAAAAAAAAAAAAAAAAAAAAAGGAGGGGGGGGGGGGGGGGGGGGGGGGGGGGAGGGGGATCATACACACATACTGTATATACATAGACATACCGACAGACACACACTAACAGGTTTACTAGATAGATAGATAAATAAATAGGTAAATATATAGATATAGATAGATATATAGATAGATAGATAGACTGAGAGAGAGAGAGAGAGAGAGCTACATAGAGCTACATAGAGCTACATAGATACACAGACCACACAGACCTCAAGGTCCTTACTAGGCAGTCTGGCCTTACAAACTATAATATGCATATATGCATATATACACATACACACATACACATACATACATATACATATATATACATACATATACACATACATACATACACACATACATATACAGTATATATATACATACTGTACAGTGCACACACATACATATACATTTTTTTTTTTTTTTTTTCATTCATATCATCCCAGCCCTCTGCAGATAGAGGTCAAGCCTTCCCTTGAAGGCGTTTATTGTGTCGCTCTCCACCACTCTCGCTGGTAGTTTATTCCACTCTGTCGCCACACTGTAGGTGAAGAAACTCTTTGTGACATCTAGGTTTGCCTTTTTGGTTTTTAATTTCATTCCATTTCCGCGAGTTTGATTAGTATTGTTTAATGTGAATAGTGCATTTACATCGACTTTGTCGAAACCTTTTAGTATCTTAAAGCACTCAATAAGCTGACCCCTCAACCTCCTCTTTTTTAATGAGAACAGGTTCAATCGTTTAAGTCTTTCTTCATATGGTTTATTTCTTAATGAGGGTATCATCTTCGTCGCTCTACGCTGTACTGACTCGAGTCTTACAATGTCCTTGATCAGATAAGGTGACCAGAACTGCACACCATATTCAAGGTGGGGCCTCACCATACTTTTGAACAGTGGCACTATTACGTTTTCATGTTTATATGTAAATTTTCGTTTAATAAAGCCCAATGCTATGTTTGCCTTATTTGCAGCTGCTATACATTGGTCGGAAGTTTTTAGGTTTTCAGATATTAGTACCCCTAGGTCTTTTACTACCGTTGCGGTTTTTATTTGTTTGCCATTCATTTCGTATTTGTATTTCATATTTCTGCTACCAACCTGCAGCACCTGACATTTATCGACATTGAAGGGCATCTGCCATTTTTTCGACCACTCTGATATCTTGTTTAAATCAGATTGCAACGCATTTCTATCATCTTCGTTCAGGACTGTATTTCCTATTTTTGTATCGTCGGCGAATTTGGAAATGGTGTTGTTTACCCCTACATCGATATCGTTAATGTAAATGAGAAACAGGACCGGTCCAAGGACTGAACCCTGTGGAACTCCACTAGTGACAGGCTCCCACTCCGATTCCACTCCATTTATCACCACTCTCTGTCTTCTGTCTGTAAGCCAATTTTTTATCCAAGAATGAATTTCACCTTTGATACCTATCCTCTCCAGTTTAGCCAATAGTTTTCGGTGAGGCACCTTGTCGAAAGCTTTTTGAAAGTCCAAGAAGATTATATCTAGTGATTTCGTCATGTCGTTATATGTGAATAGTTTGTTATAAAATTCAATCAAATTTGTTAGGCATGACTTATTTGATCTAAAGCCGTGTTGACTATTTTGATTAGGTTGTTTGATTCGAGGTAATCTACTATCTTATCTCTAATGATTTTTTCCATGATTTTTCCTACAATTGAAGTTAGGCTAATTGGTCTGTAATTACTCGCTTTGGCCTTGCTACCCTTCTTGTATATCGGCGTAATGTTCGCATCTTTCCAATCACTCGGTACAATCCCCTGTAGTAGTGATAAGTTAAATAGTTGTGTCAGGGGTTTTGCTATTTCGTCCTTGACATTCTTAATTATTTTCGGGTGGAGCATGTCGGGTCCCGGGGTCTTATTTACATTTAAATTACTCAATTTGCTTTGTACTTCGGTAACACTGATGGTGAAATCTCCTATCACATGAGTTGAGGTGTTATTTTCAAGGGTATGATCGATAATTTCTTCTGTGAAAACTGAGCCAAAATATTTGTTGAGCAGATTTGCCGTGTTTGTGTCGCCTGTTATTGTCTGGCCATCTTCTATTAGCGGTCCAATTCCGCTTTTGATCTGTTTATTTTTGTTTACGTAACTGTAGAATTTTTTGGGGTTTGTGGCACTTTCTCTGGCAATAGTCATTTCGTAATTTTGTTTGTTCGCCCTAATTATTTTTTCACTTCCCTTCTACTATTTTTGTACAAGTTTTTAATTACTTCAGTGTTTGTGTTATTTTTTACAAGTTTGTGGAGTTGATTCCTTTTCCTTATTGCCTTGCCAATTGATTTCGTATTACGTTTTGGTTTCATGGGTACAAATTGTTTATGCGCTTCTGTAATTGTAGACTTAAAATGTCCCCATAGTTCATTTACTTCGTTTATATTTATGAGGTTTGAGTGTATGTTTGATAGCGATTCCTTAAGTCCGTCATAATTTGCGTTTTTGAAGTCCGAAACCATTCCTGTTGTTTTTACTGAGGAATATTTGCTTATAACGTTGATTCTTAAGATTTTATGATCGGACGTTGCCAGATGTTCACCTACGTCCAGGTTTGATAATAAATTTTCTTGGGTAGTGATTACGAGGTCTAATATATTCCTGTCTCGCGTCGGCTGTTTTACGTGTTGAGTCAAAAAATTGTCCTGGATGAAGCTTGTCATTAGGCGTGACTCAGCATTTTTTCCGGTCGTGGTATTCCAGTCAATTAGGGGGAGGTTATAGTCACCTAGTAAAACTGTTTCGTCGGAATTAAGGGTTTTCTCTAGTATTTCATAAAAAATTGTATCATCGGCAACAGTTAGTCTCGGTGGTCGGTACGCTGTAGTGATATTTAAGTTCATGTTTTTTGTATTTATTTTGACGCACACTATTTCTGCATTACTTTCGGGGAGAGTCACCTCGACTGGGTTTAAGTAGGTTGCAACGTACATTGCAACCCCCCCTCTTTGTTTTCCATTGTTACGGTCTTTATGAAAACATTTATATGGCTCTATGTGATATTCATGAAGTAGATCTTTATTTTAAGGTTCAGATGTGTTTCCGTTATACAAATAACGTCAACTTTCTCATTTAATAACAGACATTTGAGTTCGTCTATTTTGTTTCTTATTGAGCAGGCATTTATGGATATTATTTTTATATCATTTCTCTCAGCATGCGCTGGATTTGTTTTTCTTATTGGTGAGGATGGGTTTGGGGTTATGACTTGAAGCCGCGGCGGGTTGTCAAATTCATTCAGTTGGTTGGGTTGGCTTGGGTGGGGTTGTTTAGTTTGTTTTGTGGTTCAGGTAGGTAAGTTTTCATAACTTGTGGGCCATTGGGGTTGACGGTTTCGTTTAAATGGTTGTGATGGACTTGGAAGGGTTGGGCGGGGTTATTTATTTCTCTTAACTGTGCGGGTGGAGTTTGATTGGGTGGGGTTGTGCGAGGGCTTTTCCGGGGGTAGCGATATCAATACTCAGAGGAGTCTATTAGCATAGTTATTTCTCGGTCCTGACTGGCGTTGTTTTCGTGGGCAATGTAGGTTGCTTGATTTAGGGTGTCACTCATGTGCTGAACGCCTTTTTCTGATAAATGAATGCCATCTCCGCTGTACAGGGACGAGAGAGAGAGAGAGAGAGAGAGAGAGAGAGGAGGGAGGAGAGAGGAGAGAGGAGAGAGGGGAGGAGAGGAGGGGAGGAGAGGAGTGAGGGGAGGTGAGAGAGGAGAGGGAGAGAGGGAGGAGGAGGTGAGAGAGAGGAGGAGATGGGGAGAGAGGGGAGAGAGAGGAGGGAGAGGAGAGAGAGGAGAGGAGAGGAGAGAGGGGAGAGAGAGAGAGAGGAGAGAGAGAGAGAGAGAGAGGAGAGATTGAGAGAGAGAGAGGAGAGAGGAGAGACGAGAAGAGGAGAGAGATGAGGAGATTGAGAGAGAGAGAGAGAGAGAGAGAGAGAGAGAGAGAGAGAGAGAGAGAGAGAGAAGACAGGTGCGAGGGGTAGGGTAGGGGAGGAAACGGGGAGGTAAGAGGGGGGGAGAGAAAGAGAGAAGGGGGGGGGGGGATCAGCATGTACAGGGTCCCAAGAGAGTGTTGTTGTGCCTCTCTGAATATATCTCCTACTGTGTGTGTGTGTGTGTGTGTGTGTGTGTGTGTGTGTGTGTGTGTGTGTGTGTGTGTTCACTAAATATCTCGACAATGAATGAATGACTGAGTTAACGAATTTTGACGTGACTTGGCCACTCCTTTCATGTGGTGGTACCCGCAAGGATCCCATCAACTGTTGGTTAAGGGAAGATCTCCACTTGAGGGATTTTTTCGTGACCCCTTTCTCCCTCATGTTTAGCCCCATTGCTTTTGATATTATAAAACGTTTGCCCTATTAGTTTAGCGATTTTAAGAACTTTCACCCCATATTAAGACCTTTCGTGCAATTCAGGTGTCGATTTTATCCTGGCGAGCGATAGCGGGCCTGTAATTTAAGAGGAACCGGCCTTTGGCCGGGACATTTTTCTACCGAAAAATGTACAAATTTATCTTAAAAGGGACTCAAGGGGGTGTAATTTTAAGATTGATGGAGGTCTAGGGAACAAACTAAATACCTCCCCTTAACATTTAAAGATGCTCCTGACCCCCACTTCCCCATCTTGGACATCACCAAAAATGATCATGATAAATCTGTGTTGGATGTTCACGAATCACACGAGACTTGAGATACTTATTGTTTGTCAGTAGCTGTTTCAAAGCAACAATTAAGGAGTTAATTTGCTGGCCCCAAAGGGAGTGTTTGACTTTGGCCCCAAATAATTATTGGTTGCTGTATTTATTGTGTTATTCTACATGGCTCATTAACTTATGTGATCGATGCTTTCAGTGTGTCTGTATGTGTTTTTCATTTGAACACAATCAACCAATCAATCAATTAATGGGCATACACCATGACAGCACATAGCTGCACTCACCCTGTAGATATTATATACCTTGATTTTCAAAAGGCCTTTGACAAAGTTCCCCACAAACGTTTACTGCTAAAACTAAAAGCGCATGGAATACAAGACGGTGTGTTGAAATGGATAGAAAATTGGCTCAGCGACAGAAAGCAAAGAGTAATCATAAACGGTAAAGCATGTAAATGGACCAATGTAAGTAGCGGGGTACCCCAGGGATCGGTACTAGGACCAATTATCTTTCTAATTTACATCAACGACATAGATGAGGGTCTCCCCTGTACAATCTCAAAATTTGCTGACGATACAAAAATTGCAAATAGCGTACTTTCAAAAGAACAAGTTGACGATATGCAACACAATCTAGATAAATTGTCACATTGGGACCAAATTTTGCAAATGAGTTTCAATGCGGATAAATGTAAAGTACTACATATCGGATACCTAAATGAGAAAGCAAACTATTCGATGAATGGCACTCAGCTTAAGAATGTAAACAGAGAAACCGATCTGGGAGTAACAATATCGAGTAACCTAAAACCGAGTCAACATTGTTCAGAAGTTGTTAAGAAGGCAAACAAAATAATTGGCTTTATAGGCAGGTCATTTGAGCATAAATCCAAAGACGTTATCCTAACCCTTTACAATTCCTTAGTCCGCCCTCTTCTGGAATACTGCGTTCAATGCTGGTGCCCTTATTACCAAAAAGACATAAACAAGCTAGAACGAGTTCAACGTAGAGTTACCAAAAATTATACCTAGCCTAAAGAACAAACCATACGAAGAGCGTCTTAGAGAATTAAATCTATTTCCTTTAACCCAGCGCAGATTAAGAGGTGACTTAATTCAAGTGTTCAAAATCATCAAAGACATCGACAATATGAACTGTAGTAAGTACTTCACTATCGACCAATCTAATTACACGCGGGGAAACGGTTGCAAAATTATTGGTAAATCTTTTAACTCACACGAATCTAAGAATTTCGTCTTCAATCGAGTTGTCAACTTGTGGAATGGGCTTCCCCGAGACGTTATAGACTGCAGCACCGTTGATTCATTTAAACTCCGCCTAGACAAATATCTCGCATCAAACCCGCGACTGACTGCGTTTGTAAATGAGTAACTTTATTTTATCCTCCCCTCAGTTACTAACCCATATGTCCCCTACTAACTTCCTAGTCCTGCCACGGACATTAGTTCCAGGGCAGTAGTTCCCTTTCCAATGTTCCCTTAGCCACTCTAAACCACTGTTTGGACACTTGATCCTCAGTGTTTTGGAGGACAAGCAGCCTAGAAGGGTCACTAGATCTGTTGTTGCTTGATTTCCTTTGTACTCCTTTGTACCCTCCGACTCTACTCAGGGGGGATTCCCCCAGACGAGACTCCAGGATTATTATGCCCGGCCCATATAAAATAGCCTATCGCAAGATCGGCCGACTTCCCTCAGCCATGAGTTTTGTGGTCTTCCCCTAGGCCTCCTCCACTCAGGGTTGTCTTCTGTAGAGACCACCTGGTGAGCAGGGTCAGCATCAGGAAGGTGAACCACATGCCCGTATAGGAAGGACGTATACCAATTGAAAGGCTACAGACTATCTCAATCAATCCTTTAAGGGGAGATTTCCACTTGAGGTATTTTTTTCTTGACTCCTTTCTCCCTCATGTTTAGCCCCATTGCTTTTCTAATCTTAAGACGTTCGCCCCATTATTTTGACGATTTTAAGAACTTTCGACCCATTTCTGTCAATTTTAAGACCTTTCGTGCCATTTAGGTGTCGATTTTATCCTGGCGAGCGATAGCGAGCCTGTAATATAAGAGGAACCGGCTTTCAGCCGGGACATTTTTCTACCGAAAAATGTACAAATTTATCTTGAAAGGAGCTCAAGGGGGTGCAATCTTAAGCTTGATGGATATATAGAGACCAAACTAAAAACCTCCCCTTAAGCTACTGGTACCATGTATCCTTCGTAAACTTCATAAAATCGTCTAAATGTGGCTGAAATCAAATAAAAAAAGTCGGGTTAATGAATTATGAATACATTTGCTTAGTGACCCTCCATTTGGTACCTGATAGGATCCCATCAATTGACCACTTGCGAGTTTCAGGCTAGAAGGAAGTTGGATCCGTAAACATCGATATAGAACAGAAATGCAAAAAAACAAAAACTATGTCCATTTCTGATGGAGAGAAGGTATGATTAATTTGATATTATGTATTTATAAAGAATTACTGTATTTTTAGTTGTTAATTGGGTTATGTATACCTCTTAACTTCCTTATAGCCCGAAACTCTCCAGTGGTCAATTGTTTGTTAAATTAAGGGGAGGTATTTCGTTTGGTCTCTAGATATCCATCAAGCTTAAGATTACACCCCCTTGAGCCCCTTTCAAGATAAATTTTTAAATTTTTCGGTAGAAAAATGTCCCGGCTGAAAGCCGGTTCTTCTAAAATTACAGGCTCGCTATCGCTCGCCAGGATAAAATCGACACCTAAATTGCACGAAAGGTCTTAAAATTGACAGAAATGGGTTGAAAGTTCTTAAAATCGTCAAAATAATGGGGCGAACGTCTTAAAATTAGAAAAGCAATGGGGCTAAACATGAGAGAGAAAGAGGTTCAGAAAAAAATCCTCCAGGTGGAAATCTCCCCTTAACATTGGATGACCGCAATGGGAGGTAGAGGCATTAGCCCACATACATTAATAGGCCAGTATCTCCAATAATATTGCATGGAATAACAAAGGATATGTTGCATATATATATATATATACACCATCTACTGTAGTCTATGGTTGTATATATATTTTGCTATATATCATTTCAATCCTACATAATTCCAACGCATTATCACTCTCTCTCTCTCTGTCTCTCCAACACTCACATATCACCCTAACACCTGCTAATCCCCCTCCCTTCCCTCTCTCTCTCACACACACTCGGTCCATCGTTCTAATGCATTTAACTATTTTACAGGCTCTCTCTCTCTCTCTCTCTCTCTCTCTCTCTCTCTCTCTCTCTCTCTCTCTCTCTCTCTCTCTCTCTTATTTTATGATTTTTATTTAGAGACAATGTGTGTGTGTGTATGTACAGTATATACAGGGTGTCCCAGGAGGAAAGAGCATAACTTTGGGAAATGATAGCACAAGGTATTCTAAGCTTAAAATGTTCAATAAGAAATATTCCAAATCACGACTGGTACAGAGATATTGCACGTTAAAAAATATATTTTCTTCAGTATTTCCCCATAAGGCTGGCCTAGTGCCTACCACAACTCCATCTTTCTGCTATTATGTGACTAGAACCTACCACAACTCCATCTTTCTGCTATTATGTGACCATGTTATTATGAAGATACTATAATTATGTAAGTTGCAAAATGATTATAGATATATTAGCTTACTTTGAACCAGTTAGAAACTATATGACATGGAAGAGTCCATTACAGTGATTCGGGGGAGGACACTACATAAAACCTTCAATATCTTGTTAACGGTTGAGATTCGGACTTTTTGTTATAGAACATTTTATGCTTAGAATACCTTGTTGTATCATTTTCCAAAGTTATGCCCTTTCCTCCTAGGACACCCTGTATATATATATATATATATATATATATATATATATATATATATATATATATATATATATATATGTGTATTATTACTATTTTTGTTAACCAATATGTAAAAATCATACATGTGTACCTTTTTTATGAAATACAAATATGACTGACTGTCTATCTATCTATTTATCTTTATATATAGCACTCAATATAATTATATTTTCATCAATCTATAAGTGAATATATATGTATTTATTTGCTAACACATTATTTATTGGTCTATCTATCGATCTATCAACATACACATTTATCAATTTGTAGGTGAATATACATGTATTTATTTGCTAACAATATATTTATGTGTTATTTATCTATCTATACATCAAACTATCTTTCTATCGATCAATAGGAGAATATTTATGCATCTATTTTGCTATCAATTTATCTATGTCTGTTTTCTATCTATCTATCTATCTATCTATCTATTCTGGTCTATCTATCTATCTATTCTGGTAATCTTTGTTATTCTCACAGTGCATAAAACAAGACCTTCTCTCAATCATATAATTCATAAGTTCTCGTTTTCTGTCTCTCGTCTTTCACAAGTTCACTCTCCCATTTTCTTCTCTACTTTTCACAATTGTTTACATCACATACTCCTTACTTCCTTAATTCTTACTTTTCTATTTCTCTTACATCCTCTATTCTTATGTTCTATCTCCTTCCTTCCTTCCTTCTTTCCTTCCTTCCTTCCTTCCTTCTTTGTATTTTATTCCTTAGAATTACTTCTTCTCCACCTTCTCCATTCTATTCTTCGTTCCTCTCTCCTTCCTTCATGATATTATTCCCCTGTTTTATCGAGTTCTTCCTATACCCTTCCTTCCTTCCTTCCTACTTCCTTCCTTCATTATATTATTACCCTGCTTTATCGAGTCCTTTCTTCATTCCTTCTGGCTCTCCTTCCTTCCTTTTCTTATTACCCTGCTTCATCGAGTCCTTCCCATATTCTCCCTTCTTTCTCCCCTTCCTTCCTTCCTTCCTTCTTTCCTTCCTTCCTTCCTCACTCTTCCTTCCTTCCTTCCTTCCTTCACTCCTTCCTGCTCCATTCTTCACTTAATATCAATTTAGTACCCCCCTCCTCCCTCCCTCCCTCCCCTCTCTCCTTTTTAAGACCCCCTCCCCCCCCCCCCCCCCCCCGTCACTATTACCCTATTACTCATCATTGCCTATACCTCCTATCTATCTATTTATATATCTATCTATCTATCTATCTATTTGTGTATATCTATCTATCTCTTACCTATTTGTCACTCCTCATCATTGCTTTTACCCTATCTCTCTCTCTCTCTATTTGCGCGTATATCTACCTATCTGTGCGCATATCTATCTATCTATATGTACGTCTATCTATCTATCTATCTATATGTGCGTTTACATATTTTTCTACTACCTACCTGTCTATGCTATTACTCAACATTGCCTATGCCTACTATCTATCTATCTATCTATCTATCTATCTATATATCTATCTAATTTTGAGATTTTGTTTGCATTTGTATCGGAAACTAAAGGCTTCTTTCAAGTTACAGGCTCGCTATCGCTCGCTCAGAAAAAAAAATCGACATCTGAATGGGGTGAAGCGTCTTACTATCGCCAAACTAATAGTATGAAACGTCTTAACTCTTTCAAGGTCCGATTACGTATGTCTTTTCTGCTTTCTGTCTATATAATTAAACGATATTATTGATAGTAGGAAGGTTATACGGAATCAGAGGGTTTAAGGGGAGATCTCCACTTGAGGGATTTTTTTCTTGACCCCTTTCTCCCTCATGTTTAGCCCCATTGCTTTTGATATTATAAAACGTTTGCCCCATTAGTTTAGCGATTTTAAGAACTTTCACCCCATATTAAGACCTTTCGTGCAATTCAGGTGTCGATTTTATCCTGGCGAGCGATAGCGAGCCTGTAATTTAAGAGGAACCGGCCTTTGGCTGGGACATTTTTCTACCGAAAAATGTACAAATTTATCTTGAAAGGGACTCAAGGGGGTGTAATTTTAAGCTTGATGGAGGTCTAGGGAACAAACTAAATACCTCCCCTTAATTACCCTCATCATTCCCACAGATCTTTCCTAAACTGTATAAAATCGTCTATTGATAGCCATAATAAACCGTCAAAAAGCATTATAATCCGTCAACAAGGGTTAACATCGCCAAACTAACGGAGCGAAGAAGGGAGGTCCAAACAGGCCCCTCCTCGACCCAGATACAGCAGTGTTAAGAACCCCCCCCCCCCCCCCTACACGAACAACAGCCGAACGTGCTAGCCAATATACCACCCTGGCTTAAGGGGAGGTATTTAGTTTGTTCCCTAGACCTCCATCAAGCTCAAAATGACATCCCCTAGACCCCCTTTCAAGATAAATATACCACCCTGGCTTAAAGGGGAGGTATTTAGTTTGTTCCCTAGACCTCCATCAAGCTCAAAATGACATCCCCTAGACCCCCTTTCAAGATAAATATACCACCCTGGCTTAAGGGGAGGTTTCTAGTGTGTTGCCTAGACCTCCATCAAGCTTAAAATTACATCCCCTAGACCCCCTTTCAAGATAAATATACCACCCTGGCTTAAAGGGAGGTATTTAGTTTGTTCCCTAGACCTCCATCAAGCTTAAAATTACACTCCCTAGCCCCCCTTTCAAGATAAATTTGTACATTTTTCGGTAGAAAAATGTCCCGGCCGGAGGCCGGTTGCTCTTAAATTACAGGCTCGCTATCGCTCGCCAGGAAAAAATCGACACCTTAATGGCACGAAAGGTCTTAAAATTGACAGAAATTGGGCAAAATGTCTTAAAATGTCAAAACTACTAGGGCGAACGTCTTAAAATCTCAAAAGCAATGGGGCTAAACATGAGGGAGAAAAGGGTCCAGAAAAAAATCCCTCAAGTGGATATCTCCCCTTAAAGGACACTGCTGAAGGTAACCTGTGTCCACATTCTAACAACACTCGAGATACTTTATGCTACAAATATTTTACACTATTTTAACACTACACCCCTGAATTCCATGAGTATATTATATCAGTACCGGTATATATATATATATATATATATATATATATATATATATATATATATATATATATATATATAAAACAAAAACATGCAGTAAGACAACCGCGAATACCAATGGAAAAACAAAATCTAAGAAACAATGCTTGTAGCAAAGAGAAATACAACTTATATATCAATACAAAAATGTTGTTAGAATGTTTGTATCATTCTAAGTGTTAAAATGCTGATTAAAATACAGACCCACCAAAAGGTTGGTGTCTGCAAGTATGAGCCAAGGACATTAGAGAAATGGAAGGAAAGACTGAAACTTCTTGTGAAGACCTCAGTACTTTAAAAAAGGAACAAACTTAAAAACAAAAACAAAAGTTTTAGATTGAAGTCTCTTAACGAGAACCCCAATTTGTGGTCATAATTATTAAACAAGTGCTACCACAATCTAAAAAAAATCCAAATGCATTTCTCCACTCGAGTGGATCCTCAGTGCAGGTCCTCAAGACCATCCTTCGCTATAGATTTGTACATTTTTCGGTAGAAATATGTCCCGGCCGAAGGCCGGTTCCTCCTAAATTACAGGCTCGCTATCGCTCGCCAGGAAAAAATCAACACCTAAATGGCACGAACGGTCATGAAATTGACACAAATTGGGCGTTTTTTTTTTAAATCGCCAAACTAATGAACATCTTAAAATCTCAAAATTAATGGGGCTAAACATGAGGGCGAAGGTTTAAAATAAAAAAATCCCTTAAGTGAAAATCTCCCCTTAATGAACTACTACCGTCCCTGTGCCCCTGGAGGATGGTGACGCCCCTCCTCCCATTGAGTCCGCCCTTACAACGGCGCCTGTCTTATGTCTTTGCTTGCTCTTTCATTACCACCCTTCTCTCTGTCTCGTATGGCTCGTCTCTTTTCTGTCTATGGGCGGTGAATGTAAGGAATTAAATACAAGGAGAGGAAGGAAGGCACGAATGTACGAACGAAGGAAGGAAGGTAATCACACGAGCGATTTTTCCCCTCAATATTTACGGATAATTGTAGTCTGGTGCCTTCACAATATAAGTTCCCTAAGAATTAAACTACCTGACATAATCTACCTTCGATCTAGTCTCCGATTCCAATGCGAAAGAGCCTTAAGGGGAGGTATTTACTTTGTTCCCTAGACCTCCATCAAGCTTAAAATTATACCCCCTTGAGTCCCTTTCAAGATAAATTTGTACATTTTTCGGTAGAAAAATGTCCCGGCCGAAGGCCGGTTCCTCTTAAATTACAGGCTCGCTATCGCTCGCCAGGATAAAATCGACACCTGAATGGCACGAAAGGTCTTAATATGGGGTGAAAGTTCTTAAAATCGCTAAACTAATGGGGCGAACGTTTTATAATATCAAAAGCAATGGGGCTAAACAGGAGGGAAAAGGGGGTCAAGAAAAACATCCCTTAAGTGGAAATCTCCCCTTAAACAATTTGAGGCTCTTTCGCATTGGAATCGATGAACAATTTTGTTCTCGTACTACGAGAACAAAATTGTTCATCGAAAATTGATGGAAAATACGCGCGTGTGACACCACTTTTTAGCTGCATTTCCTCTCCTCCTCCGACTCATTCCTAACGATAGAAATGGCTGGTCGATTGCCTTAGTAATTTTTTAGATAAATAGTTGTATGGGTCTTGAAAAGATGTGTGTTTTATTGAATTAAATATTATTCAATTAAAACAAGTTCAAGGTCACTGATACAAAAATGGTTACATTATACATGATTTAAATTACAATCATAAGTTTAGCCTGTGACAAAGAGGATATATTTGCATAATAAAAGCCATTGGAGGTCCCGGAATAGTTTGACTGACAGATATAGAGAGGATCAAAGAGCCCTCAGACGCCTATTGAAGTGACAGACAGTTCAAAGCTCCATTAAGGGGGAGGAGTTGATTTGTTGGTCTATTATTTTATTTATATATACAGTATACTGTATACTGTATATATATATATATATATATTTTTTTTTTTTTTTTTTTTTAAAGTTTCCTCCCAAACTTTAAAAAAAAAAAAACATTAGATCCCCCTTCTAGACTAATTTGTACAATTTTCGGTAGATAAACGGCCGATTCTTCAAATTACAGGCTCACTATCGTTCGTCAGGAAAAAAAAAATCGACACCTAAATATCACGAAAGCTCTTAAGATTGACAAAGAAATGGGGCGAAAGATCTTGAAATCGACAACATAAAGTGGGCAAACATCTTAAAATCTGAAAACTAATGAGGCTACACATGAGGGAGAAAGGGGTCACGATAAACGATCCAGCCCCCCCCTTAAGCAAGCAAGTTATCGGCCAACATAAACAACGGACTTAAGGGGAGATCTCCACTTGAGGGATTTTTTGCTTGACCCCTTTCTCCCTCATGTTTAGCCCCATTGTTTTTGATATTATAAAACGTTCGCCCCATTAGTTTAGCGATTTAAGAACTTTCACCCCATATTAAGACCTTTCGTGCCATTCAGGTGTCGATTTTATCCTGGCGAGCGATAGCGAGCCTGTAATTTAAGAGGAACCGGCCTTTGGCCGGGAAATTTTTCTACCGAAAAAATTTCAAATTTATCTTGAAAGGGGGTCAAGGGGGTGACATTTTTAGATTGCTGGAGGAGTAGGAAACAAAGTAAAAACCTCCCCTTAAGGGGGGGGGGGGGCACCTATTTTTGTTATCTTTATCTCCTTTTCTCTCTTTCTCTGGCTTGTATCCATTCGACCCCATTCAGCCAACTGTTTTAAGACGTTTATCCCCATTCAGGTGTTGATTTCTTCCTGGCGAGCGATAGCGAGCCAGCATTTTATGGAGAAATTCGGCTTCGCCGGAGACATTTTTCTATCGAAAAATTTACAAATTCAGCTTGCTGTCAAAACAAAAATACATATATGCTGGTTCGCTACCACTCACCAGGAAAATATTGACACCTGGATGGGGATAAAAGTCTTACAACAATAGGCTGAATGGGGCCGAATGGATACAAGCCAAAGAGAGAGGGAGAGAAAGAGAAAAAAAGCGAGGTGGGCCCCCTTAACCCTCTCCGACATATGACGCGATTTTGAGCCTATTGGGGATACTGGGGAGGTGTGGTGGAGTGGTCTTGCCACTGGCCTGGTAATCCAAAGGTCCCGGGTTCAAATCCCGATGTATCAATGGGAAGATATTATTGGGATGGAATTTGTGCTGTACCTGGTATCAGTGCATTACCACAAGCCCACCAAAACGTCAATAAAATACCCTCATTGTTCCCTGATTAAATAGCACTGTATAAATATTCCCATATTCAAAATATGCTATAGGGGAGCAATGCCTGGTGAGTTATCTGCTCAACAGGTGGTGTTGTGCGTGTTTAAGTGTGAGAGTCCGAGTGTAGGGGGTGAGACAGTGAAGCACGGGAACGAGGTGGCTTCAGAGATGGGGTCGTTTCGGGCCATGAGTGAGCACCGTGCCTCATGTGAAGGCAAGATGGCAGGTGCTCGTTGTACTCTACGTGCTTCACATGTCTCACTCCCTAGACTGGAACAAGACCTCACGGGCTTCACTGTTCATTGTAAAGCGGTGGATGTTAAGGCTCTCGGCCTATGCCCGAGGGGAAGTAAGTTGGAATATAGAAAGAAAGACAATTTTTTTTTTTTTTTTTTTTTTTTTAAAGCCTTTGTTACCATCAGGGGTGTTTAGAAACCTTTAGTTTAGTTACTTCAACCTCTGCAGTTGTCTTTGAGTTAGCTGTGGGCAGAAAACTACTTTTGGAGAGGTAATTATAAGCGTGAGAGAACTCTATCTCTTATTGCTAATCTGGCAACCTCTGCGTCATATGTGCGTGAAAGGGTTAAGGCCCTTGTTTATGTTGGCCGATAACTTGCTTGCTTAAGGGGGGGGGGGGGAGGGGGGGATCATTTGTCGTGACCACCTTCTCCCTCATGTATAGCCTCATTGGTTTTCAGATTTTAAGATGTTTGGCCCCATTATTTTGTCGATTTCAAGACCTTTCGCCCCATTTCTTTGTCAATCTTAAGACTTTTCGTGATATTTAGGTGTCGATTTATTTCCTGACGAACGATAGTGAGCCTGTAATTTTTGAAGAACCGGCCGTTTATCTACCGGAAATTGTACAAATTAGTCTAGAAGGGGGATCTAATGGTTGTTTTGTTAAGTTTGAAGGAGGTTTAGGGAAGAAACTAAAAAAAAATATATATATATATATATATATACAGTATACAGTATACTGTATGTATATATATATATATATATATATATATATATATATATATATATATATATATATACTGTATATACAGAATATATATATATATATATATATATATATATATATATATATATATATATATATATATATATATATATACGGTATATATATATAAAATAATAGACCAACAAATCAACTCTTCCCCCTTAATGGAGCTTTGAACTGTCTGTCACTTCAATAGGCGTCTGAGGCAAGGCCACCTAGGCACTCTAGGTGGCCTTGTCTGAGGGCTCTTTGATCCTCTCTATATCTGTCAGTCAAACTATTCCGGGACCTCCAATGGCTTTTATTATGCAAATATATCCTCTTTGTCACAGGCTAAACTAAGTATTGTAATTTAAATCATGTATAATGTAACCATTTGTGTATCCGTGGCAATGAACTTGATTTTATTGAATAATATTGAATTCAATAAAAACAACAATGAACTTGTTTTTATTGAATATATTGAATTCAATAAAACAACCAATTTTTTCAAGGAAGATGAGGAGGTGGACGTCCTTTTAATCATATTCTTGCGCCTAATGGAGGGTTTTGTTTAGCTTAGGAAGGACCTCTAGCAATAATAAGGCTTCAAATGATCCCAACCAAACCATTTAACTACCACAGATCCAAGGCGTCACATTTTTTCCTTTGCCCCTCAGCTTTCTCTTCAGAATTGCTGAGGGGCACAGGGCCCTGGGTGGGGCTTTGGTTTCCCGGGCGTTTCCGCACCCTCCTCAGCTCCCCGCCATGGAGTGGCTTCGGTCACCCAGGCTTTATTGTGGTCGGCGGGGAGGGTTCTGTGGGGGCGCTCGGTTGTGGCCTTGGAATTGCTCGGGGCAGCTTGGGGAACAACAACAACAACTACCACAGATCCTTCCTAAGTTGTATAATATCGTCTAAATTATGTAGCTAGAATATAATATATCACACGTCGCTGGTTCAAGTCAATATTAACCCCTTCTGTACCGGCGACGTCTCTTTAATTTAAGTCTCGTTACTATTATATTATTCAGTTAATAAAGGAGCCTCCAGCAACTAACAGGCTTCGAACTATCTCACTTAAGGGGGGTGACCTGTTTTTGTTCTGTCCTTTTCTATCTTTCTTTGGCTTGTATCCATTTGGCCCCATTCAGCCTACTGTTTTAAGACGTTTATCCCCATCCAGGTGTCAATTTTTTACTGGTGAGCGGTAGCGATCCAGCATATTTTATATTTTTGTTTGACAGCAGGCTAAATTTCTAAATTTTTCGATAGAAAAATGTCTCCGGCGAAGCCGGATTTCTTCATATAATGCTGGCTCGCCAGGAAGAAATCGACACCTAGATGGGGATAAACGTCCTCAAATAGTTGGCTGAATGGGGCCGAATGGATACAAGCCAGAGAAAGAGAGAAAAGGACAGAAATAACAAAAAGCAGGTCACCCCCCTTATCCCTTTTTTTTACTGCCGCAGATAAGCTGCATATAATCGTCTCAATATAGCTAGGATCCAATACAAAAGACGTCGCCGGTACGGAAGAGGTTAACCCGTGCTGTACCGGTGACGTCCTTTCCGTCATATTCCGGCAACTAATAGATGATTTAATTCAACTTAGGAAAGACCTCTAACAATTAAGAGGCTGTCTCAATTCAGATATCTAAAATATAATCCAAAATATAATTCAAAATATAATCCAAAATATAATCCAAAATATAATCCAAAATATAATCCAAAATATAATTCAAAATATAATTCAAAATATAATCCAAAATATAATTCAAAATATAATTCAAAATATAATCCAAAATATAATCCAAAATATAATTCAAAATATAATCCAAAATATAATTCAAAATATAATTCAAAATATAATCCAAAATATAATCCAAAATATGATCCAAAATATAATTCAAAATATAATCCAAAATATGATCCAAAATATAATCCAAAATATGGTGCTTCGCTATCACTCGCCAGGTTCAAATCGACATCCGGATGAGGATAAACGTCTTAAAATAGTATAGTCTGAATGGGGTCGAATGGCTACTACCTAGAAAGAAACAAAAATCGGGTCGGTCCCCTTAACCCCTTCAGACTCATATGACACAAGGTTGCCAGATTAGCAATAAGAAATAGAGTTCTCTCACTCTTATAATTACCTCTCCAAAATTAGTTTTCTGCCCACAGCTAACTTAAGACAACTGCAGAGGTTGAAGTAACTAAACTAAAGGTTTCTAAATACCCCTGATGGTAGCAAAGGCTTTAAAGAAACCCTAATAGGCTCAAAATCGCGTCATATGTCGGAGAGGGTTAATATCATAGGCCTACATTTCCAGGACATGATCCGGATCGCCTCCTAAATTGAGTTACTTCTTCCTTGGCGCATATTCTCTCTGTCCACCAAATTTCGTTTAAATCTTCGGATCGCCTCCTAAATAGAATCGCTTCTTCCATAGCACGTATCCTATCTCCCCACCAAATTTCGTGAAAATCTCTGGATCGCCTTCTATATTGAATCACTTCTTCCCTGGCGCAAATCCTCTCTATCTACCAAATTTCAGGATAATCGGTCGTTATCGAGTTATTATGATTCATGGCAGTACCAAACACACACACACACACAACACACAAAAAAAACCACACACACACATACACACACACACAAACACATACACACACGCACAAACACAAACACACATAAAAACACACACACACATACACACACGCACAAACACACACACAATAACAATAAAAAAAAAACTGGCATTACCGGAATATAGCAAACATCCATATAATCTCCATTCGACATGACGCAACACGTAGAGCATTACTATTTATTCAGTATCATATTATTTATCTTGTTTCTTATGTTTATATTTGTTATTTGTTTGCTAAGTAAATCCTTAACCCCTTCTGTACCGGTGATGTCCTTTCAACTCTATTCTGGCTGCTATTAGACGATTATATTCAGTTCAAAAAGGGCCTCCAGCAATTAACAGGCCTCGAACTATCTCACTTAAGGGGAGGTATTTAGTTTGTTCCCTAGACCTCCATCAAGCTTAAAATTACACCCCCTTGAGTCCCTTTCAAGATAAATTTGTAAATTTTTCGGTAGAAAAATGTCCCGGCCGAAGGCCGGTTCCTCTTAAATTACAGGCTCGCTATCGCTCGCCAAGATAGAATCGACACCTGAATTGCACGAAAGGTCTTAATATGGGGTGAAAGTTCTTAAAATCGCTAAACTAATGGGGCAAACGTTTTATAATATCAAAAGCAATGGGGCTAAACATGAGGGAGAAAGGGGTCAAGAAAAAAAAATCCTCAAGTGGAGACCTCCCCTTAACCCTTCGTACTGCCACAGATGCTTCTTAAACTGCACACCAGCGTCTAAATATAGCTACAATAAAATACAAAAGACGTCGCCGGTACAAAAGGGGTTAAGGTTGATCCGAGTGACTTAGGGGGGCAGTGGCCGGTTTTTTGGACTATTAGTTAAGTTATTAATTTAGTTTTCAGTTTCCTCGCTAGACTTCCATCAAGCTTAAAAATACCTTCAAGATAAATTTTTACATTTTTCGGTTTCTTTTAAAATTACACCTAAATGGCACGAAAGGTCTTAATATTGATAAAGAAATGGGGCGAAAGGTCTGAACATTGACAAACTAATGGAAGGAACGTCTTAAAATCTCAAAACTAATATGCTAAACACGAGGGAGGAGGTCCAGAAAAAGCGAATAGTACCCCCTTAACCGATAGTTGAGTGTTGAGTATGTAAGTCTGAATGTAGTACGATACCCCTCTCTCTCTCTCGCTCTCTCTCTCTCTCTCTCTCTCTCTCTCTCTCTCTCTCTCTCTCTCTCTCTCTCTCTCTCTCTCTCTCTCTCTCTCTCTCTCTCTCTCTCTCTCTCTCTCTCTCTCTCTCTCTCTCTCTCTCTCTCTCTCTCTCGCTCTCTCTCTCTCTCTCTCTCTCTCTCTCTCTCTCTCTCTCTCTCTCTCTCTCTCTCTCTCTCACTTCAAAATTAATACATTGAATAAAACACATACCACAAACACACATACACTTCAAAAATACTGACTAGAACATATAACACACACACACACACACACAAACACACACACACACACACACACACACACACACAGATTGGTTCAGATTGGCAATAGAACAACAGCTTAAAGATCAATGGATAACAACATGGAACAGTAATTTGTTAAGTAAGGCCATTTGTAGTAGCTATAGAACTTATACATTTGTCTTCAGTATGGAGGATTATCTTGTGAAATTGGATAAGGGGGAGAGACTAGCTATAAGTAAACTGAGAGCAAGTAATAATAAATTACCAGTTAATACTGGTAGACACAGAAATATTGATAGAGAAGACAGGGTATGTACTAAATGTAATGAGAATGTGGTGCGGGACGAATATAATTTGTTGTTTATTTGTCAAATGAAGATATTGTATAGTTAAGGAATAGATATATTTCTCATTACTACAGGCATAACCCAACACAGTATACATATATACTGTTAATGAATAATACTAACTTAAAATGTATGAAGAATGTGTCACTTTTTCTCCAAAGAACGTTTAATATGTATAGATAGATCAAGTCTTAGGACATTTAATATGGTTTGTTTAAGATGTACCAGTGTATTCACGTGTACGCTAATTTAGTTAGCAAAGGCATATTGTACATGTGTAATATGTAAGGGGCTATATTTTTTGTAAAGGTCTGAGCAAAATAAAATAAATTCAATTCAATTCAATTCAATTCACACACACACACCACAACACACACACACACAGGCGGGGTCCAGTACTCAGTGTGTGTACATCTGTGTATTAAGCGAGGTATTAGTAAGGTAGTGAGTTTTTTAAAGTTTTCTCTCTCTCTCCCCTCTCTCTCTCTCTCTCTGAATTACTACACTCGCTACCTAATAAATTCATCCTCCCTGTAAGAATCCCGCCGCTCTTCTGAATCATTCACAAAATTCTTGGCCGTGTAGGCGTGTAATAATTAATGTGGGTCTTTATTAATTGATGCGGTTTATAAATTGATGTGGCTTTATTGATTTATGTGGCTTTGTTAATTGATGTGGCTTTATTGATTTATGTGGCTTTATTGATTTATGTGGCTTTGTTAATTGATGTGGCTTTATTGATTTATGTGGCTTTGTTAATTGATGTGGCTTTGTTAATTGAATGTGGCTTTATTGATTTATGTGGCTTTATTGATTTATGTGGCTTTGTTAATTGATGTGGCTTTATTGATTTATGTGGCTTTGTTAATTGAATGTGGCTTTGTTAATGCATGTGGCTTTATTAATGGATGTGGCTTTATTAATGGATGTGGCACGCTCTCTCTCATAGACAGACGCACGTACACACACACACACACACTCATTCATGCAATTACAAACACATTCACACACTCAATCACACGCTCACGTAGACACACACGCACACTACGAATGCTTACACACATACATTCTCTTTCTCACTCACTCTCTCTCTTCCTCGCTCTCACTCACACAGACACACACACACACACCCGAACGCTTACACGCATACATTCTTTTTTCTTTCTCTCTCCCTCGCTCTCGCTCTCGCTCTCGCTCGCTCGCTCTCTCTCTCTCACACACACACACACACACACACACCAATTTAATCAACCTCTCCAGGACGGCAGGGTACTATAAGGAGGGGGGGGGGGCTAAAACACGAGTAACATGGAAGAAGGAAGAACGTAAACAAGAAGAAGAAGAAAAATAAGAAGATGCAGAAGACGAAGAAGAAGAAGAACAGAGTAGATGAACATACAAACAATATAATATATGACACAAAGGATGGCAAAGAGTACCATAGAAAGGAGGTGGATGAGAGATGGAATATATAAGATACTATCTATATTCTCTCTCTCTCTCTCTCTCTCTCTCTACATATATAAATATATAATATATACCGGTATATATAATATTTTCGATTGTCTGTGTGTGTGTGATCCGGATCGCCTCCTAAAATGAACAACTTTTTCCTTAGCGCATATTCTATCTGCCCACCAAATTTCGTGAAAATCTACGGCTCGCCTCTTAAATTGAATCACTTGTTCCTTGGCGCACATCCTATCTGCTCACCAAATTAAGTGAAAATCGGTTCACAACTATGTGAGATATCTTGCTTACAGACAAACAAACAGACAAATGGAGGAAAAAACATAACCTCCATTCAACTTCGTTGGCGGAGGTAACGACACATATACCCAGAGATAAACATCACAAATAGCAAGGTTTAAGGAGGGATGGGTAATTTTTATGGTCACCCTTCTTCCTCATGTTTAGCCCCATTATTTTTATGATTTTTATTATTATTAATATTATGATTATGATTATTATTTTTATTTTTATTATTATTATTATTATTATTATCATTATTAATTATTATTATTATTATTATTATTAGTAGTAGTATTATTGATTGTATATTCTAATAAACCCCCTTCTTTCCTTCGTCAGGTAAGCGATGTGAGGCTCCTGATTATTAATGAAGGGTGGGGCTAAAGGTAAGTTCAGAGTCGGTGTGTGTTACTCAGTTAGGTGTGTAGGTGAGTGTGTGTGTGTAGGTGAGTGTGTGTGTGTAGGTGAGTGTGTGTGTGTAGGTGAGTGTGTGTGTGTAGGTGAGTGTGTGTGTGTGTAGGTGTGTGTGTGTAGGTGTGTGTGTGTAGGTGCGTGTGTGTAGGTGTGTATGTGTGTATGTGTGTGTGTGTGCGTGTGTGTAGGTGTGTGTGTGTGTACAACAGGTTCTTCCAAAGCTAAGCGAAGATCTATTGAAAAGAAAAATGTCACCATCATATTGAAAGGGTTAAGCCAGGCAAGACAGCCAACATTATTAACCCCTTCTGTACCGGCGACGTCTTTTATATGTTATTCTACCTATATAAACGATGTTGTGCATCTTAACCCCTTCATTACCGGTGACGTCTACTTTATTTGATTTTAGCGGTTTTTAGTCAATTTTATTCGGCTTAGGATGGTAGTGTAGCAATTATGAGACTACAAACTATTGGAATTAACCCCTTTTATTACCACAGATCCTTCCTAAGCTGCCTAAAATCGTCTAAATATAGCTGATAAAATACAACATACATCCCCGGTAATGAAAGGGTTAAGAAGGATATGCGGTAGTAAAAAGGGTTAAGTGAGATAGTTCGAATCTTGTTTATTGCTGGAGGTCCCTTTAAGGGGAGATTTTTAGTTAGTTCCCTAGACCTCCATCAAGCTTAAAATTACACCCTCTAGGCCCCCTTTCAAGATAAATGTGTACATTTTTCGGTAGAAAAATGTCCCGGCCAAAGGCCGCTTCCTCTTAAATTACAGGCTCGCTATCGCTCGCCAGGAAAAAATCGACACCTAAATTGCATGAAAGGTCTTAAAATTGCCAGAAATGGGGCGAAAGTTCTTAATTATGGGGCGAACGTCTTAAAATATCAAAAGCAATGGGGCTAACCATGAGGGAGAAAGGGGTCAAGAAAAAAATCCCTCAAGTGGAGACCTCCCCTTAAAAACTGAATACAATCGTCTTCTAAAAACCAGAATCAAGTTAAGGGGAGGTCTCAACTTGAGGGATTCTTTTCTGGACCCCTTTCTCCCTCATGTTTAACCCCATTGCTTTTGAGATTTAAAGACGTTCGCCCTAGTAGTTTGGACATTTTAAGACACTTTGCCCCATTTCTGTCAATTTTAAAAAAAAAAATTTCGTGCCATTAAGGTGTCGATTTTTTCCTGGCGAGCGATAGCGAGCCTGTAATTTAAGAGCAACCGGCCTCCGGCCTGGACATTTTTCTACCGAAAAATGTACAAATTTATCTTGAAAGGGGGTCTAGGGGGTGTAATTTTAAGTTTGATGAAAACGTAGGGAACAAACTAAATACCTGCCCTTAAAACGATGTGACCGGTACTGAAAGGGTTAAACCTTGAATGAGCATACCATGACTCATTCTCTCATTGTATTACGGTCATGATGAGATGATTATATTAATCTTAGGAAGGCTCGGTCATTCAAAGTGATAATTGTAATAGGATAATTAAGCTTTTGATTTCAGGAGGTACAAAGGAATATATAGGAAAACAAGCAACAACAGATATATTGCTCCTTACGACGCTGTTTGTAGCTAAACTACCGATCCTACGTGCAAACAGGAATGAATGCCACAGCATAAGGCGGTGCTATTTGTTCGTAAACGCAGTTAATTGGGGGTTAAAAGCGAGATATTTATCTAAACGATTTTTGAAAGTTTGAACAGTACTAGGCCTACACTTACTGACACTACTAGGAAGTTCATTCCTAAAGTTTACCACTCGAAACAAAACAATGTATTCACCTCATGTGAGTGAAAAGTCTTTCTATGGTGAATAAAATCTTCTAATGATAACCAGAATAAGTAAAGAAAAACACGCAGAAAAAAGGTTAAAACTACGAATTTAAAAAATAAAAAATAAATTATACTGTATATATATATATATATATATATATATATATATATATATATATATATACTGTATATATATAAATAACTAACACAGTCGAATTCCGAAGTTGCCCCTGAAGAAAAGGCAATAAAGTGGTGCCAAAGAGAATATATGGTGTGTGGAGGAGGCCGAGGAGAGAGTGAGTGAGTGAGGAGGGTGGCACACGGAGCCTGAAGGGGCTAGTGGCCGTTTTTTTGGGCTATGAGTTCATTTATTCATTTATTTTTGAGTTTCCTCGCTAGACCTCCATCAAACTCAGAAATACACCCCCTAGACCGCCCTTCAAGATAAATTTGTACATTTTTCGGTAGAAAAATGTCCCGGCCGAAGACCGGTTTCTCTTAAAATTACAGGCACGCTTTCGCTCGCCAGGAAAAAATCTACACCTAAATGGCACGAAAGGTCTTAATATTGACAAAGACATGTGGCGAAAGGGCTTACAATCGCCAAACTAATGGGTCGAACTTCATAAAATCTGAACACTAATGGGGCTAAACATGAGGAAGAAGGGGGACCAAAAAAAGACCGATCTCCCCTTAAGGTAGTGTCACACGAGCGAATATTCCGGCAATTTTCGATGAGCAAGTTTTATTCTTATACTATTTTAAGGCTCTTTTTCGCATGGAGAGTTGCGGAGGAAAGTTGAAGGGGGGGGGGGGGGCGCTCGTGTGATACCGGCTTAGAGGAGGGGAAATATATTGCTCTGATGGAATGAATGGGGTGCGAAGGGGAGGTTGATATGTGGAGAGAGGGGTGAGAGAGAGAAGGAAGAGAGAGACAGAGTTACACAGAGTTACATATATATAAAGACTACACAGACCTTACAGTCCTTACTAGGCAGTCGGGCCTAATAATAATAATACTACTAATATATACAGTATATATAAATATATATATATATATATATATTAGGGTTTAAAACAAGGATAGTAAATTGGAAGGCTCTCTCCCCACCCACCCATGGAGTGTCCACACCAATCCCTCCGACTTTTTTGGTCGGCAAGAAACATAGAGGAAAGAGAGAGAGAGAGAGAGAGAGAGAGAGAGAGAGAGAGAGAGAGAGAGAGAGAGAGAGAGAAAATAAAATAAAAAAAGAGAGAAAGAAAGAGAAATAGAGAGATGGGAAGGGAGACAATAGACAAGAGATGAAACATTCAGATACAAATAGACGAAATATAAACGCATATAAAAACAAGACATATATAACTGGGTAAACAAACACCTGCATATATAAAGCAGACGAGTTACAGAAGGTACATAGGTAGAAACAAAAATAGAAAAGAGGGAATAACAAAGTGTAAGAAATAGTAACAAGAAAATATATACGAAAACTAGCATTACAATTACATAACTGAAACTAGCATTACAATTACATAACTGAAACTAGCATTACAATTACATAACTGAAACTAGCATTACAATTACATAACTGAAACTAGCATTACAATTACATAACTGAAACTAGCATTACAATTACATAACTGAAACTAGCATTACAATTACATAACTGAAACTAGCATTACAATTACATAACTGAAACTAGCATTACAATTACATAACTGAAACTAGCATTACAATTACATAACTGAAACTAGCATTACAATTACATAACTGAAACTAGCATTACAATTACATAACTGAAACTAGCATTACAATTACATAACTGAAACTAGCATTACAATTACATAACTGAAACTAGCATTACAATTACATAACTGAAACTAGCATTACAATTACATAACTGAAACTAGCATTACAATTACATAACTGAAACTAGCATTACAATTACATAACTGAAACTAGCATTACTATTACATAACTGAAACTAGCATTACAATTACATAACTGAAACTAGCATTACAATTACATAACTGAAACTAGCATTACAATTACATAACTTAAATGAAGATAAACCCAGATGAATATTAAAACTAGAATAAATTACTAGCATAGAAATATATTTAACAAAAATAGAATGAGTAAAGAGAAAATAGAGATAAATAAAGTATATATATATATATAGCGAAGCTAAATTAAAGTGATGCAGGTAATCTAAAATGGAACCCAATATGGAAGAGGAAAACTGGAGAAAGATGGGAGGTAGCATAACACGAAATAAAGTGGTGATACTGGATATTCATAGAGTTTATAATTATATAATTATATTTATATATTATACTGTATATATATATTATATTCTTTTTCTACATTCCAACTACTCCCTCTCGGGCATAGGCTGAGAGCCTGTACATTCAACCGCTAATCATTGAACGGTGAAGCCCGTGAGGTCTCGTTCCAGTTTAGGGGGTGAGACATGTGAAGCACTCTTAGCTGCAACCAGCCCCTGCCATCTTGCCTTCGCAGGATGCATGGGGCTTAGTTGCCCAATCATGGCACGAAGCAGCCCCATCTCTGAAGCTGTCTTGCTCCAGTGTTTCACTGTCTCATCTCCTAGACTCGGACCTTCACTCTCGGAATGTCACCTATTGAGCAATGAACTTACTAGGCATTGCCCCCCTGTAACATATTTTGACTATGGGAATATTCACACAGTGCTCTCTCTCTCTCTCTCTCTCTCTCTATATATATATATATATATATATATATATATATATATATATATATATATATATATATATATATATATATATATATATATATATATATAATATATATATATATATATATATATATAGGTGTGGTGGAGTGGTCTTGCCACTGGGCTGGTAGTCCAATGGACCCGGATTCGAATCCCGATATGTCAATGGGAAGATATTATTGGGATGGAATTTGTGCTGTACCTAGTATCAGTGCATTACCACAAAGCCCACCGAAATGCCAAAGAAATACCCTCATTGTTCCCTGATATTTAATCAGGGAACAATGAGGGTATTTCTTTGGCATTTCGGTGGGCTTTGTGGTAATGCACTGATACTACAGTGCATTCATTCGACATATATCGACAGGCCCCGCCCGCTTCCACCAGCGCCGTAGACGAAGTAGAGCTTATCATACCGCAATCTTGGACAAGTCACTTGTCACCTTACCACAGAGCTGATAAGAGCTCCAAGTAAAATTAATTATACGATGTAAGAGCGCTTTAATACATGAATATTTGCAGTTATTCTTTACTATACAATATTACCATATACCATAGTACAGATAAGTAAACTCCATTACCATTGTTACCTCGTCTACTTGGCCAGAGCAGAGGTAGAAAATTATTAAGCTAGGCTTAGCGAGCGACTGCGTTTGGGTGTATAGGGTACGGTACCTACCGTAACCGTAATGCCTCTCTCTCCCTCCCTCCCTCTCTCTCATATTGTGAAGTGATCAAAGTTGTCAATGGTCCAAGTATGGGTGAAAGCCGTTGCTGCTAAACTCGTGAATGGAAGACTCCTTCAATCTTCCTGCCTTGAGTTCTGATCTTATTAATTAATGGCTGTGAAACTTTCGTTGCCTCAGAGGTTTTCTTCACCACCACATCAACTGGCTCAGTGTTCTCCTTATCAAAATACATGAATACATTCAAGACAATATTCCTGGCTTGACTGACAAGTCGGGGAGAACCAGCAGGTCTGCCAGGGGTATGGGCAGGAGACGCCATCTTCCCCCTTCAGAAGACAGGAGGGAACTGAACTGACGTTTGAATGACAGCGCATTGACAGTTGAAATCTTGAGAGACAAGCGTTGCCAATGTAGCTTCCTTACCGCTAGATCAAAAAGTATTTACTTGAACAAGGGAATGGAGCTGTTAAAGACAGGCTCCAGTCTTAACATTTCTTTCTCACTCGTTGATGTAGAAAGGTAGATGGCTTTGTAGGCCATATTTAATAATTTAAAATTATAAATAAATATTGACTTGATTTAGCGGCAAAATTTTACACCTAGCAATAAGAATGCTGGCTATACTCTGAATCTTTTAGCACATGTTATCAATATTGGAGTAATATTCTAGCAATATTAGGTAGGCATTTACTAGTTTGAATTCTTCTAGTTACTTCTGCAAACAGATTAAATAATATTTTTGTGCTGATTTGGTAACCCTGTTGGACACCCGTACCTCGCACAGTCATGCCAGCCGTATGATAACGGTTGGGGAAGTGGGCGGGGCCTGTCGATATATGTCGAATGAATGCACTGTAGGTACAGCACAAATTCCATCCCAATAATATCTTCCCATTGACATATCGGGATTCGAATCCGGGTCCATTGGACTACCAGCCCAGTGGCAAGACCACTCCACCACACCTATATATATTATATATGTATATATATATATATATATATATATATATATATATATATATATAGAGAGAGAGAGAGAGAGAGAGAGAGAGAGTTAAGGAATGCCGTAATAAAGCAGACTAAATATTAACCCCCCAAACAGGTAGTTAGGGCAGGATGATCTCTTATCGCTGCCCGCCACCATCAGGATCACCCAGGGGTTTTATAATACCACCTATGTATCACCCATCAAAGTCGTTTTTAAGGGGAGAGTCATAGGGTGATATTCTTAACCCGTTCAGTACCAGGGACGTCCTTTTCATCATATTCTGACAACTATTAGACGATTTTGTTCAGCTTAGGAAGGACCTCTAGCAATAATAAGGCTGCAAACTATCTCAACCAACCCTTTTAACTACCACAGATCCTTCCTAAGCTGCACAATATCGTCTAAATATAGCTAGAATAAAATATAACACACGTCGCTGGTACTCAAAGGGTTAAACAATTCTTTACCGGTGACGTCTTTTTACTTGTATTTTTGCTACATTTAGACGATTTTGTGCAGTTCAATAAGGATCTGTGGTAGTAAAAAGGGTTAAGGGAGATAGTTAGAAGCCTGTTAACCCTCTCCGACATATGACGCGATTTTGATCCTATTGGGGATACTGTAAAGCCTTTGTTACCATCAGGGATATTTAGAAACCTTTAGTTTAGTTACTTCAACCTCTGCAGTTGTCTTTGAGTTAGCTGTGGGCAGAAAACTAATTTTGGAGAGGTAATTATAAGAGTGAGAGAACTCTATTTCTTATTGCTAATCTGGCAACCTCTGCGTCATAAATGCGTGAAAGGGTTAATTGCTGGACGCCCTTTATATACTCACTAAAATCGGCTAATGGTTGCCAGAATACAATGCAAAATACGTCGCCGGTACAGAAGGGGTTAAATAATTCTTTCCCCTTCGTAGTGCCGTTAAAGGACGAAATAGCTTGAAAAATGACGCTAGCTTCAGAAATGGGGGTGCTAATCCATTTAATCTCTATAAACAACACTCATGCCCACAATATTCGTTCGGTATCAGACGCTGCGAAGGGAAAAGGTTTGTTTAAGGGGAGATTTCCACTTGAGGGACTTTTTTTCTTGACCTCTTTCTCCCTCATGTCTAGCCCTATTGCTTTTGAGATTATAAGACGTTTGCCCCATTAGTTTGGTGATTTTAAGAATGTACGCCCCCATTCTGTCAATTTTAAGACCTTTCGTGCCATTTAGGTGTCGCTTTTATCCTGGCGAGCGAAAGCGAGCCTGTAATTTAAGAGTTACCGGCCTTCGGCCGGGAAATTTTTCTACCGAAAAATTTACAAATTTATCTTGAAAGGGGGTCAAGGGGGTGACATTTTAAGATTGCTGGAGGAGTAGGAAACAAACTAAAAACCGACCCTTAAGAATACGAGTCTTATTTTGTTTAATAATTATTCTTTTTAGTTTCCTCCCTAGACCTCTATCAAGTTTCAAAGAATACCCTCAAGACCTCCCCTTCGAGATGAATTTGTACATTTTTGGGTAGAAAAATGGCCCGGCCAAAGGCCGGTTCCTTCTAATATTGCAGGTTCGCTATCGCGTGCCAGGGAAAAGTCGACACCTAAATGGCACGAAAGGTTTTAAAATTGACAAAAGATGGAGCGAAAGGTCTTAAAATAGCCCGACTAATGGGACAAATTTTGTTTATATTTTCCAAGCTAATGGGGATAAACACGAGGGAGAAGGGGGCAGAATGAGCCGTGATCGTTGGTGAGACTGGCCACTATCAGGATCAGCCAGTGGTTTTATAAAAGTCCTCTGTGGATAATGTCGCTTTTGAGGAGGGTCACCTGCTTTTGTTCTCTCTTTCTCTGGCTTGTATCCTTTTTTTAAGACGTTTATCCCCATCCAGGTGTCGATTTCTTCCTGGCGAGCGATAGCGAGCCAGCATTGTATGGAGATATCCGGCTTCGCCGGAGACATTTTTCTATCGAAAAATTTACAAATTAGCTTGCTGTCAAAACACAAATATTCCGGTATATATTTTCCTGGCTCGCTCCCGCTCGCCAGTATAATATTGACATCTGGATGGGGATACACGTCTTAACACAGTAGGCTGAATGGGGCCGAATGGATACAAGCCAAAGAGAGAGGGATAGAAAGAGAAAACAAGCGAGGTGGGCTCCCTTAAACTTAATAGAGGTCAAGGGAGTAAACATAAAAAAAAAAAAAAAAAAAAAAAAAAAAAAATAATAATAATAATAATAATATATAAATACATAGGCTAATCAAATACATAAATAAATAAATAATAAATACATAGGCCAATCAAATACATAAATAAATAAATAATAAATACATAGGCCAATCAAATACATAAATAAATAAATAAATAAATAAATACATAGGCTAATCAAATAAATAAATAAATACATAGGCTAATCAAATAAATAAATAAATAAATAAAAAATAAATACATAGGCTAATCAAATAAATAAATAAATAAATAAATAAATACATAGGCTAATCAAATAAATAAATAAATGAATAAATAAATACATAGGCTAATCAAATAAATAAATAAATACATAGGCTAATCAAATAAATAAATAAATAAATAAATAAATAAATACATAGGCTAATCAAATAAATAAATAAATAAATAAATAAATACATAGGCTAATCAAATAAATAAATACATAGGCTAATCAAATACATACATAAATACATAAATAAATAATAAATACATAGGCTAATCAAATACATCAATAAATAAATAAATAAATTATATATAAATACATAGGCTAATCAAATACATACATAAATAAATAAATAAATAATAAATACATAGGCTAATCAAATACATACATAAATAAATAAATAAATTATATATAAATACATAGGCTAATCAAATACATAAATAAATAAATAAATAATAAATACATAGGCTAATCAAATACATCAATAAATAAATAAATAAATAAATTATATATAAATACATCGGCTAATCAAATACATACATAGGCTAAATAAATAAATAAATAAATAAATAAATACATAGGCTAATCAAATAAATAAATAAATAAATAAATAAATAAATATATATATAAATAAAGCACTGCGTGGAGTGAACGAAGAAGTATGAGGAAATAATGCTGAAATATGTATGCTAAATAATAATGAAATGTGTGGCATGCATGATTAAGGGGAGATTTCCACTTGAGGGATTTTTTTCTGGACCCGTTTCTCCCTCATGTTTAGCCCCATTGCTTTTGAGATGTTAAGACGTTCGCCCTAGTAGTTTTGACATTTAAGACATTTTGCCCCATTTCTGTCAATTTTAAGACCTTTCGTGCCATTAAGGTGTCGATTTTTTCCTGGCGAGCGATAGCGAGCCTGTAATTTAAGAGCAACCGGCCTCCGGCCAGGACATTTTTCTTCCGAAAAATGTACAAATTTGTCTTGAAAGGGGGTCTAGGGGGCGTAATTTTAAGCTTGATGAAAACGTAGGGAACAAACTAAATACCTCCCCTTAAGGGTGCGCTCTAGTTTAAAAGCTGGTGTCACACGAGCGATGTTTCCGTCGAATTTTGATGAGCAATTGACCACTTGCAAGTTTCAGGCTATAAGGAAGTTGGAGCTGTAAGGCATCGATATTTAACAGAATTACTAGCTAGATTACGGTTGTACTGCAGCTATAAATACCGGTACATACAAACTCACTATACTTTCTAACCAACCATAAGATTGCTGCTTTGTTATTGCATTTCTGTTTCATATCGATGTTTATGGCTCCAACTTCCTTATACTCCCGAAACTCGCAAGTGGTCGATTGTAGTCTGGCAGCTTCCAAATATAAGTTCCGTAAGAATGGAAACTATTCTGTTCTAAATATTCAGGCCCAATCCCCACTTTTCCTATTTTTGTTTTCTTTTTTCCCCTCTTTTCCTGTTTTAACTACCTAACATAATATACCCAATCCCCAATTTTCCTCCCCCCCCCCACCTCTTTTCCTGTTTTAACTACCTAACATAATATACCCAATCCCCAATTTTCCTCCCCCCCTACCTCTTTTCCTGTTTTAACTACCTAACATAATATACACAATCCCCAATTCCCCCCCCCCACCTCTTTCCCTGTTTTAACTACCTAACATAATATACCCAATCCCCAATTTTCCTCCCCCCCTACCTCTTTTCCTGTTTTAACTACCTAACATAATATACCCAATCCCCAATTTCCTCCCCCCCACCTCTTTTCCTGTTTTAACTACCTAACATAATTTACCCAATCCCCAATTTTCCTCCCCCCCTACCTCTTTTCCTGTTTTAACTACCTAACATAATCAACCTTCGCTCTAGTTTCCGATGTCCATGCGAAAGAACCTCAAAATAGAACGAGAAAGAAATTGCTCATCGAAAATTGCCGGAATATGTGTTAGTGTGACACCCCGCTAAGACTAAGCTAACCTCACAGTGTTCTCTTTGAAGTAGCATGCTTAAATATATTATAGAAAAATATATATATTTATCTTGAAGGGGGGTCTAGGTTTTTGTTTTGTTTAAGTTTAATGGAGGTAATACACAAATTTATCTTGAAGGGGGGTCTAGTTTTGTTTTAAAAGTTTGATGGAGGTACCGGTATTACACAAATTTATCTTGAAGGGGGTCTAGGTTTTTTTTTTTTTTTAAGTTTGATGGAGGTATTACACAAATTTATCTTGAAGGGGGTCTAGGTTTTTTTTTTTTTAAAGTTTGATGGAGGTACCGGTATTACACAAATTTATCTTGAAGGGGGTCTAGGTTTTTTTTGTTTTTAAGTTTGATGGAGGTATTACACAAATTTATCTCGAAGGCCGGGGGGTCTAGGGGGTGTTTTTCTAAGTTTGAGGGAGGTCTAGCGAGGTTACTATAAAATACATATATATACAGTAAATAGATAAATAGACCAGAATATAACCACTACCCCCTTTAACCCCTTCAACACCATGACGTAATTGTCCTCTTAGTCGGGCTACCATTAGGGACTTTTCTTTAGCTTACAATCTACCTGTAGGACTCAAAGGGGTGAATATGATCTCAATAAACCCTCTTAGTAACATAGGTCATTCTTAAACTGCATAAAATCATCTAATTTTAGCCAGTATCAAAGGTTAAATGGCATCATGGTGCTGAAGAGGTTAAAAGTCTCGCTACCCCCACACTGCCCTCTTTGAAGTATGGTAGCATGCTTGGATATAGTTACTGGCACACGTAGACAGTAATAGATCCATAAGCGCAAAAATATAGCATAGAAAACGTTGCCGGTATCTTTGGTGTATAGCATAGAAAACGGTGCCGGGATCTTTTGTGTATAGCATAGAAAACGGTGCCGGTATCTTTGGTGTATAGCATAGAACACGGTGCCGGGATCTTTTGTGTTGCGAAAGTTTGGTCATATAAGACGATTCATCCCATTCAGGTGTCGATAATTGTTCTAGACGAGCGATAGCGAGCCTGTAACTTCCAAAAAATCGGCCTTCGGCCCCTAAACTGATTAAAATCGAATACTAGTAGCCAGATTGAAGTTTAAAAGACGTTGCCGGTACAAAAAGGGTTATGCAGTTTAGAAAAGGTCTCTGAATAGACTATAAAGTGGCCTTTAGTGGGTAACTCTCGGACAATGGAGTAGATGCGTGTTTTGTCATATTGTGGTGCTGGGGCTAGACTGTCGCAAGATATCACACACACACACACACACGGACAGACACATAACCTACACACACATGGCACATGACACAGGACTCAAGATACAAGACAAATGAATCACCACACACACACACAGACACCCCCACACACACAGACACAGACACACACACACACACACAGACATACCCGCACACACACACACACACGGAACAAGACCCAAGATACAAGACAAATTAATCACCACACACACACACCCACACCCACACACACACACACACACACACACACCCTCCCTCCGCCACCCCCTGCAGAGCAAAACATAAGGATCCATCACGAGATTAGCTGAAGGTTAAGTCATAAAGGGCTAATGTATAAAACCCGCCTTCAGGAGTGAGGTGGGAGGGGGGGGGTAGTAGGGAGGAGGGGGAGGGGGAGGAAGGGGGGGGGGGGGGGGGGGAAGGAGGGAACTAGTAGGGGAAGGGAACTAGTAGGGGAGGGGAGCGAAGGGAGGGAGGGAGGGAAGGGACTAGTAGGGGAAGGGAGGGAGGGGGTGGGGAAGTGGAGGAGGAGGGAGGGGAAGAAGGAGGTGGGGAAGGGAGGAGGAGGAGGTTAGGGACTAGTAAGGGAAGGAATAGAGGAAGGGGGAGGAGGAAGGGGGAGGAGAAAGAGGGGAAAAGGGAGGGAAGGGGGGAAGGAAGGTAAAACTTGGGTCTAACTGTCGCGGTAACTCATGAGCAGGATGGGGCAGGGGAGAAAGAGTGACACAGAGTTACATAGACTGCACATACCTTGCGGTCTCTACTAGGTGGTCCGGGGACAGTTTATAATAGAAGAATAGGACAGCAATGTAGAAGTAATGCACCACGCAATTTCTTTCCACTTTGAGTACCGGTATATCCCTGGAATGGACCACAAGGTCTTTGAGATAGTAACTAGAGAGAGAGAGAGCGTGTGTGAGTGTCTTTGTGTGAGAGAGTGTGTGTGTGTGTGTGTGTGTGTGTGTTTGAGAGAGAGTGAGAGAGTGTGTGATAGTGGAAAGAGATTGTGTGGTACATTGCACTCAGTGTGCAAAATACTACCTACTCTCTTCCACAACTGCTAACTGCTACTGTTTATAACTTCTGAGGGAAGTTTGTTCCAGGTAGAACACATGTCAGACTATACCGCGAATGTAAAAAAGTTTCACAAATACTAATGCTGAAACTTTTAGAGAGAAAGAGAAAGAGAAAGAGAAAGAGAGAGAGAGAGAGAGAGAGAGAGAGAGAGAGAGGACAGTAGCCGGCCCCTCCCTCACTAAGTCACACACTGGTAAACATGGCGGCTCCCTCGCACACTCACACATGCATACATATACATACATACATACATACACACACACACACACACACACACACACACACACAGATGGCAGCGTAAAGAAGATGTGAGAAAATACAGCTTTCCATATAGAAGTGTTAACATGTGGAATCAGTTGGATGATGAAGTGGTGGGTGAGGTGAATATCCACATTTTAAAAGCCAAATTAGATAACAGAATCTTGGGAAGCGGAACAATACGAGCCTAAACACTCAAATCATGTATACTACAATTAGGTGAGTACAATTAGGTGAGTACAATTAGGTGAGTACAATTAGGTGAGTACACACACCAGCGTACCTTTCACACACACAACTTAATTACTTTAATTTAATCGTATGACATCAACCAACCAAAGACCCAAGAAGTAGTTTAGGCTGATTTCGGGAGGCATAATATTTCGAATTTAAAGTACCGGTACACAACCATGTACGGTCGCGCTAATAAGTCATGTCCCAGCTGTCATTACGTTTGGCTTGCTCTGTGCTGTATTAACGTCTGTCAGATGTTGAATAAGGTGGGTAAGTGTAGGAAAATGTTGGTATATTTCACTCGATATGGAAAAAATGAAGCTTACAGTAGATATTGCTGAACATAATTATTGATCAAAACATACTTGGTGCCGACACATCACTTATTAGCGCGACTGTACATTTCCAGAAACCATTACAATATATAGTACGACCATAAATATTGCAACTGATGTAAGATTATTTAGAATGTTCATAAATGAGAGAGAAAGTGAGCCAAAATTGTATTCATACTATTGAAAACTCGTCTATAAAAATAACTTAAGGGGAGATCTCCACTTGAGGGATTTTTTTCTTGACCCCTTTCTCCCTCATGTTTAGCCCCATTGCTTTTGATATTATAAAATGTTTGCTCTATTAGTTTAGCGATTTTAAGATCTTTCACCCCATATTAAAACCTTTCGTGCCATTCAGGTGTCGATTTTATCCTGGCGAGCGATAGCGAGCCTGTAATTTAAGAGGAATCGGCCTTCGGCCGGGACATTTTTCTACCGAAAAATTTACAAATTTACCTTGAAAGGGACTCAAGGGGGTGTAATTTTAAGCTTGATGGAGGTCTAGGGAACAAACTAAATACATCCCCTTAACAAATACATTTCGATGGTATTTTGAATTCACTATATATATGATATCCATATATATGATATTATGATATCCATATATATATATATATATATATATATATATATATATATATATATATATATATATATATATATATATAAATGCTTGTACGGTTCCCTATACAAATTCCGATCCTCTCTGAGATTCTATTTACGAAAGTCAATATATAGTATCATTATAATAGGATAGTTTTTTGCTAGACAGTAGTTTTTGCTAGACAGTAGTTTTTGCTAGACAGTAGTTAACTTACCTTCTTATGCAACTGTTTCATAATACATTCAATTATAAATTAAACATTAATACAATTAATTATACTATATTTACTTTCATACATATTTCAGCGAGGAAGGGTGAGAATCTGCCTCTGATGTACTGTACACACTTCAATTGTATATATTGTTTTCAGTATAAGGTTTGTTTGGGTCATTTTTCTACGTCCCTTTCTCCTTCATGATTAGCCCCATTAGTTTTCAAATTTTAGTATGTTTGCCCCATTAGTTTGTCGATTTTAAGACCTTTCGCCCCATTTCCTAGTCAATATTAGGACCTTTCGTTCTATTTAGGTGTCAATTTGTTTTCCCTGTCGAACGATAGTGAGCCTGTAATTTCGGAAGAACCGGCCTTTGGCCGGGAAATTTTTCTACCGAAAAATTTACAAATTAATCTAGAAGGGGGATCTCATGGATGTTTTTTTGTATTAAGTTTGATGGAGGTCTAGGGAGGAAACTAGAAAAATTATATATACATGACAAAATCGACCAAAAAGTGACCCCCCCCCCCCCCCCCCGAAAGCCAATTTGACAAAAGTGGCCACTTTGTCTCATTTATTAGAGATATTTAACTGCTTATATATGATACAACCTCCCCTTGCCACTATATTACTTTGTTCGGAAAAGTGATCATACATTAAATTATACGTTGATATCGAAATGTGCATATCTGTTGAGTTCCACCCTTTACACAGTTGCAGCTAGCTATGCATACACAGATATACACATACACAAATACATATATACATACAATATAGATACATAAAGCACACACACATATACATAAATACAATTACACATACACATACACACACACGCACACACACATACATATACTGTATACATATAACTCACTTATACATACAACACACATACATAAAACACACACACATATACTGTACATAAATACAATCACACATACACATAAATCACACACACACACACATAAATACAATCACACACACACACATAAATACAATCACACACACACACACACACACACACACACACACACACACACACAGATTACGAGGAATCATAGGAAAATCTATCACTTATTAGTTACACAGGCTACTCTCTCTCTCTCTTTCTCATTTTTTCTGCCTGACCCCCTCACCCATGCATTCACACGGATTGTCTGTCTATCCCTCCCTCTCCTCCCTCCCCCTCCCCCTCCCCCTCCCCCTCTCTCTCTCTCTCTCTCTCTCACACCTGCCCCCCCCCCCCCGCCCCACACCTACCCATTTCAGCTAAAACTGCGAGGGATCTCAAAACATAACGGCATTGTTTGAAACAGAGTCAATATTGGAGGAAACAGGTCGGTCGCCGCTCCATGAAACACACACACACACACCCACACACACACACAGCCACACACAGAGAGACACACACACATACATACAGACAGACAAACACTCACACACACTCTCACACACACACACACAGATACACACATACCCCCCCCCCCCCACACACACACACACCGGTCGCTGAAACGGGGGGGGGGGGGAAGATTTTGGAATATATTTAAGGGGAAGGTAGCTGCTTGTTCTCCCTCATGTTTAGTCCCATTAGCTTTGAGATTTTAAGACGTTTGTTCCATTAATTTGGCGATTTTAGACCTTTCGCCCCATTTCTGTGTCAATATTAAAACCTTTTGTGCCATTTAGGTGTCGATTTATTTCCTGGCGAGCGATAGCGAGCTTGTAATTTCTTATCAATTCAATCATACACAATACCATTAAGCCATAATTTTGCTAAAGACATAAATCCTCTATAATTATAATTAAGGATTTAATTAAATGTTCACAATTATTGCCCCAGGCGTCCACAAATACCCCCTTTGACAGTCGGTATATTGGTAGTAAAATACCCGTTAAATAGAAGGATAGAAAGGTATATCACCATCAATATACCCAATTATCTTATATACCTTTATTATCTCTTGCTCTTCTGTACAGTGTGGTGAGTGAGTGAGTGTGTGTGTGTGTGTGTGTGTGTGTGTGTGTGTGTGTGTGTGTGTGTGTGTGTGTGTGTGTGTGTGTGTGTGTGTGTGTGTGTGTGTGTGTGTGTGTGAGGTAGTGGGGGGGGGTTACACTGAATATTCCAAATTATGTAAAGATGAAAGGGAAGATTATCTGAATGGGATGGTGGGGGAGGGTAGAAGGGGGGGGGGGGGGCGGATACCCAAAATGTCAACAATAAATACGTCTGTGCAAATATTATCACACATACTGTATATACACATGGATATTAACCCCTTCAGTACCGGTGACGTCCTTTTCATTACATTCTCACAACGATTAAACGATTGTATTCAGCTTAGGAAGGACGTCTACCCATGACCAAATTACAGACTATCTCAATTCATCCTTTTAGCTACCGTACATCCATCCAGAGCTTCATAAAATCGTCTAAATGCAGCTGATATCACGTTAAAAAGACGTCGTTGGTAAAATCAAATAAAATGTCGTCCAGGTTTATTTGTTTTATCATTGACTTATTGTAATTAATGAAGCGCTACTGAATATTGTCAAGACATTATAATCTATGCATTATAAGTAGGTCAGAAATCCTGTCCTCTATCCCCTCTGTAACTCTAAAAGGGCTAGAGCAAATGGGTTGTACATTTCCACACCTATTACCTAGCTGACCCTCCCTAAATGGTAGAAACATTAGCCTGAATATATATATATATATATATCAGGCTCGCTATCGCTCGCCAGGAAAAATATCGACACCTAAATACCACGAAAATTCTTAAAATTGACAACGAAATGGGGCGAAGGTGTTAAAATCGCCAAACAAATGGGCCGAACGTCTTATAATCTCAAAACAAATGGGGCTTAACACGAATGAGACGGGGGACCAGAAAAAAGACCCATCTCCCCTTAAATGGAAAGTTGTTTGGGGAAGAGTCAGCCAGGTTCAGTCAGACATAGGCTACTTATAATTGGTGAAGGGGAGAAGAAATGTAAATAAAATATGTATGTTTTAGGTGTAGTGTTGTTTATAGTTAACACCCAATACACACACACACACACACAGTTTTAGGTGTAGTGTTGTATATTGTTAACATCCAGTACACACACACACACACACACACACACACACACACACACACACACACACACACACACACACATAGACACACACACACAGTTTTAGGTGTAGTGTTGTTTATTGTTAACATCCAGTACACACACACACACACACACACACACACACATACACACACACACACATAAACACACACACACAAACACAAACATAGACACACACACACAGTTTTAGGTGTAGTGTTGTTTATTGTTAACATCCAGTACACACACACACACACACACACACACACACACACACACATACGCACACACAAACACACACACAGACACACACACACACACAGTTTTGGGTGTAGTGTTGTTTATTGTTAACACCCAATACACACACACACACACACATACACTCACACACATACACACACACACAGGGTATAGATGTAAGGGTCTCTATGTCAACAGGAAAGGTCGTTGGCTTTACTGGGTCTTTATATGTTATGTTTTACTATATGTGTATAAATCACACACACCACACACACAGACGGACACACACACAGAGAAAGACACACACCACACACATACAACCACAGAGAGAGAGAGAGAGAGAGAGAGAGAGAGAGAGAGAGAGAGAGAGAGAGAGAGAGAGAGAGAGAGAGAGAGAGAGAGAGAGAGAGAGAGAGAGAGAGAGAGAGAGAGAGAGAGAGAAACTAATGATTTACTTAGACTAATTTGAGTTTACGTGCATGGTAGTGGCCAAACTGGAGCCTATCATGGCATACTGTACGTGATTCAGACAAGTCAAGCCACATTGGAAGACTGAGGAGTGTTCTGAGCACGGTTGAACAAAGGTGGAATGACTACTAAATCTCAGTTATGCAATTTATCGTTTCCTATTTATTTCAGTGCATGAACAAGACAACCCAAAAGAGAAGGTTGCATGACTACTAAATCCTGGTTATTTAATTTACCTTTTCCTTAATTTTCCTTTAATTTACCTTCATTACTACTGGCTCCCCGGGCCAGGCGCCTGACGGACTATTATGTAGCCCAACTGGAGCATGGCTCTCTCTTCCAAATGACCATGTTTACACTCATCTATTATTCTATTCACTAGCATTCTCCATTCATTCCTATTTATTACCACTTCTCTTGCCTGATCTATAGTAATTCCTCTATCTTCCAACACTTGTCCTACACAGTCTCTCCATCTCAATGGAGGTCTTCCTACCCCTCTACCTCCCCTTGTATCTGACTCACATATTCTCTTTGTAAGCCTTTCATCTTCCATTCGTTCAACATGACCATACCAGCTCAGCACCCTTTTGTCCATTCTGGCCAACAAATGTTCCTGCTGCCCCACTCTCCTACGTATTTCTTCATTCCTCAATATGTCTCTACAAGTAACTCCACACATATTACTCAAGCAATTCATCTCCATCACATCCAGCTTTCTTTTCTCCTTTGCCTTCAGAGCCCATGTCTCAGCCCCATACATCACTATTGGTACAACAGTCCCTATATAGCCTACATTGCACTTGTATCTTTCATTCCGAGATTTCTCACCTTCCACATAATTCTCATTGCTCCGAAAACTTTCCTTCCTTCGCATACTCTCTGTTTTACCTCAATTTCCATACCTCCATTCTTGCTTATCGTTCCTCCTAGATATTTAAAGCACTCTACTTTTCACCGGTATTGAAAGGGTTCATTCAGTGTATGATCAAGACACCCCAAAATAGAAGGTCCAGGGGCGTCATGTCCTGAGGGGGCGATGGGTGACCATTGCCCTCAACCAACTGCAGGGCTAGTCACTCGTCTTTGTCCAGTCTCTGCAGGAATATGATCACATTAGACACCCATGTATGGCCATCATAATCTATATAAGGCCTTGTTTGTGCCTTATAGAACAGGGAATGTGTTGCTATAGTTCTTGGGGTCAGACCTGGAGTTCCTGAAGATGTGGACATGTTGAGCATCCTTCCATACTGAGGGTCAGATGCTTACCCTTATGCAGGTTGTGAACACAAATGAGAGGTCCAAACAGCCCTCTGATACAATGCAGCAAAGCCATGAGCTGATGTTGTCAGAACCAGTGATTCTCTTCCATAACTAGAAAGTGTGGGTGGTGGCCTCGTTACTTGCCAAACACACTTGATCATCAACTAGGCTCAGGACAGCATGAGCTACCTAAGAGATCAATCTGATGATACATGACAGCAAACTCTTGTAGGTTGGTCATGACGGGGTCCTGTGTCCCATCACGTTCATATGTTGGAAAATTTACATAATCCGTCAGTTCCCTGCATGGCCAAGAGGTTTTCATAGGCCTCCTGTTCCAGCTGGTAGTGTTTCAGTTTACTCATGGTCTGAACGTTATTTCAGTGATATTGTGTTGGAAGGTCGTCCATCAGGAATCTAAAGAGGCTGATCCTTGCCTAGGCGGACGCACGTAGCACACAGCAGCAGTGACGTGCTATCTGTCACCACCTGTCGAAGAATAATGCCTCCATCATTTTTCTTTCCACCTCACTCTCACTCTCTCACTCTCTATCTCTATCTCTCTCTTACCTACCCCGTCTACCCCCCACCCCAAACGCCATTTTCAACACACACAAACTTCACAGAAGTCTTACCCGACAAAGTAATAACAGGGATTCCTCTATTCATTCTCCGCGGCCATTTTCCGTAGATTTCATCACATTAACGCGCCGGCCAAAAAAAAAAAAAAAAAAAAAAAAAAAAAAAAAAAATAAATAATAATAATAATAATAATAATAATAATAAAAATAATAATAATAATAACAATAATAATAATACAAAAAATGTAAATGAGAGTGAGTGAGTGTTGGGGGAAAAAAAAAAAACTTAGGTGAAATGTCCATCAGTATTATTAAAGTTATTCTGGCCCCGAACGTGGACTGAACTCACATAGTTTATTTTTATTGGGGTGGAATTTTGGAAGGGGGAGGGGGGGGGGGGAGGCAGAGAGTTACAATAGACATAGAGTTACATAGGTTACACAGACATACACCATACGTACACAGAGAGAGAGAGGGAGAGTGAGAGTGAGGGGAGGTAGATAGTTACATAGACAGTTACATAAATACAGAGAGTGAGTGTCTGTGTGTGTGTGTGAGAGGAGGTAGAGAGTTACACAGACAGTCACACAGACTCCACAGACTCGGCTTGTCTTTTAACATTTACATAGGTCCTTCCTAAGCAGACTATAATAAGGTATATTGGGTAGAGCAGAATAAACACTAATTAAGAGGGTTAAGGGGAGGTATTTAGTTTGTTCCCTACTTTTTCATCAAGCTTAAAATTACATCCCCTAGACCCCCTTTCAAGATAAATTTGTACATTTTTCGGTAGAAAAATATCCAGGCCGGAGGCCGGTTGCTCTTAAATTACAGGCTCGCTATCGCTCGCCAGGAAAAAATCGACACCTTAACGGTACGAAAGGTCTTAAAATTGACAGAAATGGGGCAAACTGTCTTAAAATATCCAAACTACTAGGGCGAAGGTCTTAAAATCTCAAAAGCAATGGGGCTATACATGAGGGAGAAAGGGGTCCAGAAAAAAAAAATCCCTCAAGTGGATATCTCCCCTTAACCCTTAAAAGATACGATGACGCATTTCTATTCTGTTTTCTGGCTATTATTAGACGATTTTATTCAGATTAAGAAGGGTATATGGAAGTGAGAGGGTTAATTGACCACTTGCGAGTTTCAGGCTATAAGGAAGTTGGTGCCGTAAACATCGGTATTAAACAGAAATACAATAATAAAGTAGATGTCTAATAGATAGAACGTGTGTTGAATTTAGTTGTATATGTGTTTATAAATTTAATACAACCGCATTTTAGCTGGTAATTCTCCTAAATATCGTAAAAAGCTCCAACTTCCTTATAGCCTGAAACTCGCAAGTGGTCAATGGGGAGAGTCTTTCCCCATATAATTCCCACAGATCCTTCCCCAAATTGCATAAAATCGTCTACTGCTAGCCAGAATGAACTGTTATAATGCGACATGATCTCCGAAGGGTTATAAGGGGAGATGGGTCGTTTTTGTGGGTCACCCTTCTTTCTCATGTTTAGCCTCATTATTTTTCAAATTTTAAGACGTTCGGCCCATTAGTTTGGCGATTATAAGACCTTTCGCCCCATTTCTTTTTTCAATATAAAAGATTGTTCGTGTCATTTAGGTGTCGGATTTTTCCTGGCGAGCGATAGCGAGCCTGTAATTTAAAAGGAACCGGCCTTCGGCCGGGAAAATTTTCTATCGAAAAATGTACAAATATATCTTGAAGGAGGGTCTTAGGCGGGTGTTTTCTTAAGGGGAGGTATTTAGTTTGTTCCCTACGTTTTCATCAAGCTTAAAATTACACCCCCTAGACCCCCTTTCAAGATAAATTTGTACATTTTTCGGTAGAAAAATGTCCAAGCCGGAGGCCGGTTGCTCTTAAATTACAGGCTCGCTATCGCTCGCCAGGAAAAAATTGACACCTTAATGGCACGAAAGGTCTTAAAATTGACAGAAATGGGGCGAATGTTCTTAAAATCGCCAAACTAATGGGGCGACCGTCTTAAAATCTCAAAAGCAATGGGGCTAAACATGAGGGAGAAAGGGGTCCAGAAAAAAAAAAAATCCCTCAAGTGGATAATTATCTCCCCTTAAGCTTGATGGAGGTCTAGGGAGGAAACTAAAAAATGATAATACAAAAATACAGTACATGAGCAAATAAAAATAATAATACAAAAATACAGTAAATGAGCAAATACAAATAATAATACAAAAATACGGTACATGAGCTAATAAAAATAATAATACAAAAATACAGTACATGAGCAAATACAAATAATAATACAAAAATACAGTACATGAGCAAATACAAATAATAATACAAAAATACAGTACATGAGCAAATACAAATAATAATACAAAAATACAGTACATGAGCAAATAAAAATAATAATACAAAAATACAGTACATGAGCAAATAAAAATAATAATACAAAAATACACAAATGAGCCAATAAATCCCCATTAAGGAAAGGAGTCGACAAGGCAGGAAGGAAGGGTTAAGTCGTAAAGTGTTCAGTATGCAGTGTGAGCGAGGAGGTCCGTAATTGTTGAACAAGTTGCAAAGTTGTGTACAAGGAGGGAGAGAGGGAGTGTGTAAGTGTGGGTGTGTGAGAGAGAGAGTGTGAGTGAGTGAGTGAGTGAGTGAGTGAGTGAGTGAGTGAGTGAGTGAGTGAGTGAGAGAGAGAGAGAGAGAGAGAGAGAGAGATAGGGGAGGGGGGGGGGCGGAGCAGTTCAGCCCCCTCTTCTATCGGTAGCCTTTAAGGGGAGGTGGGTTGTTTTTCTGGTCCCTTCTTCTTCTTCATGTATAGCCCCATTGGTTTTCAGATTTAAAAACGTGCGCCCGATTAGTTTGGCGATTTTAAGACCTTTCGCCCCATTTCTTTGTTAATATTAAGACTTTTCGTGTCATTTAGGTGTCGGCTTTTTTTCCTGGCGAGCGATAAATCGGCCTTCGGTCGGGACATTTTTCTATCGAAAAATGTACAAATTTATCTTGAAGGAGAGTCTTGAAGGCGGGTGTTTTTTTAAGCTTGAAGGAGGTCTAGGGAGGAAACTAAAGAAAGATAATAAAAGATACCACCACAGCTCCTTCTTAATCTGAACAAATATATACGTCCATCCCCCCTTAACCAGGTCTATTTGTTACCTCCACCAGCGAAGTTGGAGGAGGTTATGTTTTCCCATCCGTTTGTTTGTTTGTCTTTGTACACAAGATATCTCTAAAAGTTATGATCGGATTTTCACGAAATTTCGTGGTCAGATGGCTTGCTTTTCTGGTCCCCCTCCTTTCTCATGTTTAGCCCCATTAGTTTTCAGATTTTATAACGTTCGGCCCATTAGTTTGGCGATTTTTAGACCTTTCGCCCCATTTCTTTGTCAATATGAAGACCTTTCGTGCTATTTAGGAGTCGATTTATTTCCTGGCGATCGATAGTGACCCTGTAATTTTGGAAGGGCCGGGACATTTGTCTACCGACAAATGTACAAATTAATTTAGAAGGGGGATCTTATGGATGTTTTTTAAAGTTTGATGGAGGTCTAGGGAGGAAACTAAAAATATATATGAATATATAAATGTATAGACCAAAAATATAACCACTGTCCCCTTAACATATATTTAGCCTAGCCTTTATATATGTTAAATGGGCAACTTTTAATATACTGAATATGCAATATGTATTGTCACATATAAACAATATTATAATATCTGGTATCTTTAGGACAGGGAATTGTTCGTAGTTTGGATGGTACGGTATATGATATATATATATATATATATATATATATATATATATATATTAACTATCTGTCTATATATCTAGCTATTAACTCTCTCTCTCTCTCTCTCTCTCTCTCTCTCTCTCTCTCTCTCTCTCTCTCTCTCCATTCTTCCCTGGCCTTCACCTGCACTAACAAAATAGATTATCCCAAATTACAGGTGTGCCGTACATTACCGTCACCTCTAGAGTCTTTACTACAAGGCCCCCGTCTTTCACAGGGGAGTCACTGGCCAACACACACCATCTACGGGGGGAGTCGGGGGTCAATGGCTTTACAGTTGGGGGCTCGCTGTTAACCTTAGCCGTGTGAGAGAGAGAGAGAGAGAGAGAGAGAGAGAGAGAGAGAGAGAGAGAGAGAGAGAGAGAGAGAGAGAGAGAGAGAGAGAGAGATGTACAAAGGAGTACAAAGGAAATCAAGAAACAACAGTTCTAATGACCCTTCTAGGCTGCTTGTCCTCCAAAACACTGAGGATCAAGTGTCCAAACAGTGGTTTAGAGTGGGTAAGGGAACATTGGGAAGGGAACTACTGCCCTGGAACTAATGTCCGTGGCAGGACTAGGAAGTTAGTAGGGGACATATGGGTTAGTAACTGAGGGGAGGATAAAGTTATTCATTTACAAACGCGGTCATTCGCGGGTTTGATTGCGAGATATTTGTCTAGGCGGAGTTTGAAGGAATCAACGGTGCCTGCAGTCTATAACATCTCAAGGAAGCTTATTCCACAATTTGACAACTCGATTGAAGAAGACATTCTTAGACTCATATGAGTTAAAAGATTATACCAATAATTTTGCAACCGTTTCCTCCCCGCTTGTAATTAGATTGGTTGATAGTGAAGTACTTACTCAGTTCATATTGTCGATGCCTTTGATGATATTTGAACACTTGAATTAAGTCACCTCTTTAATCTGCGCTGGGTTAAAGGAAATAGATTGAATTCTCTAAGAACGCTCTTCGTATGGCTTGTTCTTTAGACTAGGTATAATTTTGGTAACTCTAAACGTTTGAACTCGTTCTAACTTGTTTATGTCTTTTTTGTAATAAGGGCACGCAGCATTGAACGCAGTATTCCCAGAAGA